>PVIC010000174.1:0-154808 GCA_004025085.1 Thryonomys swinderianus
TATGAAAATAAATCTCTTTTTAAAAAGTAATCTGATCGCTGAACTCCACAACCTTTTTAAAGTCTTTCTTCCTAAGTGATTCAGAGAGTAGAACTTCTCTGTTTCTTTTCTTCTTTCCCTGTTCCACCTTCTCGCCTTCCTTCAGCACTTTTCTTTTCCAAAACATAATTTTAAGAAATGATCTACAGTGTAGCAGAGTAAAAGGAATATTAACTTTATTCTCATTTTAAGCAATAGGTATTTAAAAGTACTAGAGTGATACTAGGAATGCCATTATAACTTTATGCTTTGAAACTTTGTGTCATTTCTACATTAGGGATTTTACTTTGCCCAGATATGTCATCAGGAAAATTAGAAAAAAAGATAAAAAATACTGAAAGTTCTCATTTCCTGAGAAGTTAGGTGTGTGGAGTATATTTATCAGTTGGACACTCTACTGTTCTCAACACAATTGGTTTAAGTCCGCCTCTCATGAAAAAGACTATAGGATTGATAAAGTCATTTGAGAGCAAATAAGAAGAATGAAATAATGGTAGATAGATGAGAAAGTAAAAAGTAATGAAAATAATTGTGGATGAGGAAAGAGACAAATTAAAAAATTTGAAGGACAGTGGGAGAAATAAGGTATATATACAAAGGGAGTTTGGCAAAGGAGTAGTATTTGAAGGCTATAATTTGGCCAAATGAGTGAATGCATTGATTTAAAAATCATACAATAGCATCTTGTTGTATGTCTTACCTGGCATTTATTTTACGACAGGTATTTTCAAATTGTCGAAACAAGCAATGTAATAATGCAGTTGCCGAGCATGAAAAATAACTTTCTTTGATTCACAGAACTCAGAAACTCATTAAAAATTCTCAGAATATCATTATTCTGTGAAGACAATAAAAGTAAATGCGATTTTTCAAAGGTAAATTGATGCGTGTACAATCACCATTGTTTGCAAATAAGATATGTAGAGGTTAATGATTTGGTCATTGTACTCTTCCAACATGTCTGAAAGCTATAAATATCCTATTTTCTTATGTTATATCTTCAATACAGAATTTAATTTCAAAGAACTAAATATTCCACATTTTATTAGACACTGGAGATGATTCTCTGCTTCCAGGGTCACTTAACATTTATTATTTAGCACATATAAAAATCAATGCTTGCTTCACAGAGTATTAAAAGCACAGTCTTTAACTGGTGTCACCGTTTGCCTATGGGAGATGGTTTCAAATAACACCTTTAGACACAAAGCAAACTTAGAAACAAATTGATCTTCAAAACAATTCATAGAAACAAAAAAATTCCACTTTATAAATCATTCATACGTAGGACGTCAACCATTACAAGTGAAGCTTAGAACAATCTCCAAGAGTCCGTCAACGCACTTTCGTTTCTTAGGCATCGTCCTGGGAGAATTAGACATTTTCAGTATTCTGTGCTCTTTCCTAGATGCTAATGACAAAGAGGGAGTGGCTTCTGTTGTTTTTCAAATTCTGGCTGCTTTTCTACGATGAGAGAAGATTACTGAACAAAAGAGTATATTCTTATCAGAAGTAAGAAATGTTAGACTTTCCTTGCTATCAACACTTTGTGTGAAAATGTAACACACGTACCCCTATTAGGGAAAATGAGATTTGTGACTAAGTAAACATGAATAGCAAAGGAGAGGAGATGAATGTTTTCAAAACACTTTTTGACAGATAAAAATGATATACTGGCACAAAATCAGATATTCAGCGAAGGATTTGGCTCCTTATTTGTCACATACCAAAGTGCTGAGCTTTGAGGTGGAGTAATAGATGTATGTGGTGACCAAGATCCGAGCATTTCACAGCAAAAGGCAACCTTGTCACCGTCAGTTTCTGAAGGGGAGGCAGAAAGCAGCATGTTGCTTTCACCTTGTGAATTACACTTTCTCTGAAACTGCTGTCTCCTCCTCAAAGAACTGGTGTTTTGTCGCTTGTGATTTCCATCAGTTAATACCTTCTACTCATCACTCCTGTGTGATGGGACCAGAGAGCTGGTGGGTTTTCTCCTTGATCTCTGACCACGAAGCAGTTGCATTGCATCCACACCAGCCCGGATTATTGGAGGGCTTGGATGGTCTGTAGCTTCGCTTCCATCCTCCAGTAGCTATTTCCATTTGGTATTTGGTTTTTTATTGGTGGTTTAAAGATAGACCAATTACTGCGATAGTGGTACTAGGTGATCACAAGATTGGGTTTGATTGTATTGACATAGGCAAGCTCCTTAAGCATTTATATTGCTGTGAATTGATATCTTTCAGGACACTGTTACAGAAAAGGAGAGGTTTCTTAGTTACTTTCTTGTTGTTGGGACGAAATACCAAACACCCACAAGTTAGTGGGTGAAAGATTTATTTTAGCTCACATGTGTAGGAGTCTCAGTCCATAGTCAGCTGGTTCCAAGGTGGGGCAGCATGGCAGAGGAGAAACAGTCCATGGCATAGCAGGCAGGAAGTAGAAAGTGATCAAGGGAGGAGGAAGGACATATATCCTTTCAGGCTATCCCTGCAGTGACCACATTTTCCTACCAGGCTTCGCCTCCCAACATCATATCCAGCAACACACTCACCGGTGGACTTATCCAGTGTTGAATGTTGAACTTAGGTATGAATTGATCAGTGGACTAATTCACTGAGGAGCATCACACCTCCCTGATCCAGTTACCTCTACCTATGAGTGCAGGAACTTTGAGGGGCCTTCTAGATAGAAAACACGGTAAGAGGGCTTTGTGAATGAGGGTGGTGGTATGGGGAAAAGAGAAGGGTCCACGGTGTCTGTCCAAGGTGGCTGGAGTGAAAAGTTTTAAGTAGTGCCGACCTGTTGAAAGGCCTGAATTTGGTAGACAACGTGAAGGGGAAAGCTTGGTCTTTTATGGTGGCCCACTCTTGGGCCCACAGGATACCACGGACCAAGGTGTTGGCAGGGCTGGCTTCTGTCAGCCTTTCTCCCTGGTTGGCAGAAGGTGTCTTCCATTGATCCTTACCCGGTCTTCCCCTTGTGCATGTACATCCCTAGTATTTCTTCATGTGCCCGGATTTCCTCCTCCTCCCAGGACACCAAGAAGAATGCATTAGGGCCCATCTAGCAGGCCCCACAGAGACTACTCCACAGCTTCAGATGCACTGGGGCTTACGGTTTCCATATACACATTTGGAAGGGACATAGTTAAGCCCTTAACAAGAGGAGAAGGCTAAAGGATCCTGCTGTTTTCAGTTTCCATTCACCTTTGACGTAGGTACAGGAAAAGCTTGACTAGTGGTGGTGAAGGTGGTGGGAGTGTTACCCAGAGCCCCACAGTTACACGGGCAAGGGTGAATGAGTCATGAAATTCAGGCGCTGGTGCTAATTCTGGCCATCAGAACTCCCAGCCTGGTGAGACCTGGGGACCTTCAGCATATACTTTAGAAAATTTTTCCAAAGAGCACATCAGTTTTTCAAAATTACACATTTACTCTTCTCAACATGATAATTTTTTTTAAAAACATGGTAACACAATTTCACAAAGCACCCTGGTTTCTAACCCTACAGTATCACATTAGAAACTGCTAGCTCCTTCTGTGTCTAACCTAGTCGTATCAAGCAGAAAACTGACCAACTACTTGTGTTTGCATAAATTATGCAAGCAATTTAATAGCCCACTTTATTTTGCTTTTGTAGATTCAAAACATTCTGCCTTAAACAGCAAATGTTTTTAGGGACATGACTTTGATTAAGGCTACTTTGAAGCAATGGCATTGGTACAGCTCCTTTGCTGTTAATACAGTTTGGTTATACAGAAAAGAAAAAAAGCCCTATTAATCTTATAGCTTCTCAAAATTATATTGTAGGTCAGCGATTTAGCTCAGTGTTTCTAGCACCTGCCTTGAAAGCACAAGCCTGGAGTTCGATCCCTGATACAAAAAAAAAAAAATCAAAATTACATTGTATGTAGAATAGACACTATGACCCTTAGTCTTAACTCTTTCCCTACTCTACCCAACACGTTTCATTTTTTAAAAACAAAGAAAGACATTTAACGCCTCTAGACATCAAGACCAAGACAAGATGAAACAAAAGCCTGAGAAATAACATTCCAAAGAAGCACAGCAATTCAGTTCTAATGTCTCTTCTTCTAACGCTCTTGCCAGTGCAAATTTGGCGGGATTCTTGTGGCTGATTTTTGCAGTGCTACTGGATGATCTGATTCCCTTGAGCTGTGACTATAGAAAACTTTAAATTACTCTTCGAATAAATTCATACTAGTACGTATACAAGAAAATAGAACATACTGACCAATATTAAATGTGCAAATGGTTTGGACACAAAGTAACATGATTCATAGGATCCACTATCTCATCAGGCTATAACTCCAGCCTCCGGTCTCCCTTCAGTTGCAAACTCCTTTGACCTGCTTACATCTGTTTCTCTAAAAAAGCCTCTAGGTGCCTCTTTTGATGTCATTGTGTGTCCTGTCATCTCACCCAGTGTCACCTGCTACTGACATTTTATCATTATGCTTACAACAACTAAAAAAAGAAAAAGAAAAAAAGCCAAAAAACAAAGTTCCGAAGTTCCTTCCTTCCTCCAAATCAGTGGGAAGCAGAGCAAAACTTCTCGATTTTACGAAGGGTGGTATCTTTTTCTTATTTTCATTTACTTTTTCTGAGTTGAATTCAGATTTTCCATAATGCCGCTCTGAAAACTCAATTCTTCCAAGCCCATGTTCAATTTTACTGACTTTGTATTAATTTCCATTGAAGTTAATCTATATACTTGTAGTAGAAAGTAGATATTGAATTAAAAGGTACGATAGGAGAGAGACAGCAGCAACACATTTTCATGTTAGGCAAATAACTACTGCCAGTGCTTGTTTCCACTACTTTCCAGAGAGCAGATGTGCTGATCAGGCCCCTCTGCCAGCTGTTTGGCCCTGCCCAGGGGCACAGCCCTTTTCTCAGGGCAGCTGAGTGCTGCTTCTGCTCAGGCTGGTTCTGTCTGATAAAGATGCAATTTAATCATTAAAAAGGAGGCCTGATGTTCACTGCGGATCCTGACCCATCTGTCTACCAAAATTGAATAACAGAACGAAATATTCTTTAGTAATGAGTAGATTTTGTGTAAGAGGCACACATATTTATGAGGCACAGTATGATAATGATGTATTTATGCCATTTGTAGTGATTCAATCAGAGTAATTAACATCCCCATCTACTTAAACACTATCATTTCTTCATGTGGAACTTGGATATTAGAGTTTCTTTTTTTTTTGTAAAGAAAAGGAAGAAAAACGTACTTTTTCCTTTCTGACAAATAACTTTTCCTTAAATGTTTAAATCAACATATAGATTTCTAAATTCTTTTTATCTTTATTTCTTCTGCTTTCTCCCCCTTCTAGGTATTCAACAAACTTCCATTAACTCAATTTTTTTTCAGATTTTTAAAAAAATGTACTTTCTCATTACCTGTTACTTTATTAATGAGTTCAGGATTTGCTAAACATGATATCTGACAACCAGACTTTTTCTGGCTGTGTATTCAGTAATTTCTTTTTTAGTTCTATTTTTAGTTTTTTAGTTCTATATTTTCTGATTAATCATTTAGCTTTCAATGATATAGAGGTTGAACAATCTAATGTCCCCCTTTTTTGTTATTGAAATTTCCACTGCAGTGTGTGATACGTGCAAAATTTAAATGTATTGCCCAATCAGAGGGGCAAGTTTCTTCTATGACTTCTATAGAAATAAGAATAGTTAAGCATTATGACACGCTCATGAGAAGTTACGCTACGCTCTTTTTCTAGCACTGAACCAAGGGTTAAAAAATTATTTTTATAGGTTAACTATCAAGGGGGCAAATATATTTACTTATGTTCATTTTCATACAGCCTCCGGGAATTGTTAGGAAATAACAGGGCTAAAATAAGAAGGTTTGAGCAGGCAAATGAGCAGAATTAGGCTATGTGAACTGTAACAAAGCGAGAGACCTTGTGCATTCCAAGCCTTGGGTGTTGATGGACTGGTTCAAACTGGCATCGGTCTGGGAGGCGTGTGGAAGCCGGAAGTGGGCTTCGGAGGAGCGCTGGTGGAAAGAGGGCCCCGGGTGCTGTCAGGGAACGCAACGTGAGAGGCTTTATGGAGTAGCAACTTGGTGGAGTCTCTAAAAAAAAAAAAAAGAAGTGTAAGAACCGAATGGGGAAAAGGAGAGGGTTTGCAGGAGGGAATGGGCTGCAGATGGGTGGAGCTGGGCCTCTTCCTGGACGGTCTGGGAGGCGTGGGACAGCGGGAGCCCCGGCTTCCACACAGAGAGGTGTGTGAAGGGCACCGAAGAAATACTGCTGCTCAGTGTTGATCTGGCTGTGAACCTTCCTCCATTTAAACTGTTTTCTGCAGGTATTTTTCAGGCCTATCGTAACTATTTGAAACCCACCAAAGTACCAATTAACATTTTACTCCATATTACAGCCTCCCTCATCTCTTTGCTCTGTTCCCATAAAGTGGTAAAACCATAGGCGGTTCCCCCCCCCCCCAAAGAAACATTCCTTCCAAACATTTTTATAGATTGTGTTGAGTGCCAGGGTTACTATGAGTTATGTCAATATAAATTAACTAAGGAAACAAATTCAAATCTTGTTTTTGAAATGGGGTATTCAAAGTGGCTAGGGCTCTACCAAGTAATTTGCATTTAATTAAAAGTAAAAAAGCATCCTGTGTGGAAAATCTGACTAAAATAAAATTCTGAGACTACTGGAGCTAACCCAGTGGTAATTTATTTAAAAACATGAAAAATTCAACAGTGTTACATTTGGGTTACAAAGGGTTGCACATATGCAGGTGAATGAAGAGTTGAGTCAAAGGAAAAGAAATAATTTTGTCTCAGCTATGTATGAGTTCCTGACAATTGACAGTTTCCTCATAACTTTGTGTATATCACCAAATACACAGAGAAAGATTGCTCTTTGATGCTTTTATTTTGTTTCATCTCAGAATATATGAAGTGCTTTATTGATACACGAATATCAATAAAGTTAGAATATTTTCTTGTCAACCCAACAATATTAACTGTAGGCGGTTTTACTTCTTGATCAGGCAGAACTCAACATCTGCCCTCTTTAGGATTTCAAAAGAGACATGGGACATTATGTCTAAAGTAATCATCAGCAGTTTCTAAACTTGGTAATATTTGCTTAATGTGGGATAAGTCACTGAAATAGAAGACAACATTCACTGGAACTATCAGAAAGAAATCTTGTAGTTAGAATACACTCAAGATGAGGATTCGGGCAGTCAAGAAATGGACAGAGTATACTGGCAAAAATACAGTGAACCCTCAAGTTATGACCGGCTTGACATATGAACAACTTGGGTTAATGAGGTTAATGGAAGATTCATCTGCATCTTGCTATCTAGAGCATGTACCCACGGAAACACCCAGATCTCAGCTGTATTGATTTGGAACCAACCTGAGTTTCAGCTAGTCCTTGGGAACCAATCGAGTTTGTAAGTCAAAGGTCCACTGTATTACTTAAGTTCAGGTTTGTTTTCCAAAATAAGAACTTAATAATATCTCACCTAAACAAAGTATTTGATTACTCCAATCCAAAGGTACTGTTCCTATCGACCTCTGTTTACTGTCCCACACATTTACATTTCCTTGTGGTAGTGTACAATTTAGTGATGTTAAGTACATTATTGTTGTGCCCCCATCACCACCATCTAGTCTATAGATTTTTCCTTTCTTTCAAAACTGAAACATTGTTTACAAAGCAGTAATTTCCTGTTCCCCAATGATACGTTTACAAAGTATAAATGTTTCCACCAGTCTTATTACTCTAATTACATTGTAAGTCCCTTGGAGGGAGGGAACACTCATTTTTTTTTGCAGTACGAAGGATCGCACTCAGGATCTTGTGCTTGTAAAGCAAGTGTGGTGCCACTGAGTTACATTCCCGGTCCTCACGTGTTCTTTATACTACATACACGAAGGGCATTTATTGTTAGGAATTTTTCTAAGTGGCTTTGCTCATATTAACTCACACCATCTTTGTGTGTGCTGGGTCTAGCATGTGCTTCACTCGTGCGAGATACAAAGTATCTGTAGAATGAGTTTCGGTATCACTTAAACATTTTTCAGTGAGTCTGGCAGTTACTCTGGTTGGAATTTATCAAAGGAGAAAGTTACTTTGGGAAAACTGACCCAGGCAAAAATCTGACCCAAGGGCGTCAATTTAAAGAAATCCTTCATTTTAGTCATAGTTAGGCCAGCGTATTAAAAAGACAAGCTAAGAAGGAAGTTGTAGCTAAATGATGAGTATATAGGAACTGACCCGATACAACTAAGGGTTTCCTTTCTCTGGGCAAGAGATACAAGAACTGAAGACAGGCGCGGGAGGTCCGAGGGCCCCGCCCCTGGGTCGGGGCGGAGCGAGGCCGAGAGGGCGGGCCCTGGAGTGGGCGGGCCCAGGAGGGCGGGGAAAGGTGGGCGGGGCCGGGCGGGGTTGGCCAGGGCGGGGTGCGCGACTGCGGCGGACGGCTATGGCGGCCGACGGCGACTGGCAGGATTTCTATGAGTTCCAGGAGCCGGCGGGGAGTCCCCTGGACCCGGTGAACCGCAGCGCGAGCCCCGAGGCCGGCGCCGGGGCCGCGGCGGGCGCGGGCGCGGGCGCGGGCGGGGGCGGGGGCGGCGACGGCTTCCCGGCGCTGGCTTGCAGCCTGCAGGAGAAGCTCAGCCTGTGCTTCCGCCCCGCCGGGCCGGGCGCAGAGCCCCCGCGGGCTGCCGTGCGGCCCATCACGGAGCGCAGCCTGCTGCAGGGGGACGAGTGAGTGCGGGCCGGGCAGCCGGGCGGGCGGCGGGCGGAGCCTCCCTTCCCGGCTGGGTACGCGGCCGGCCGGCGCAGGCGCCTCCCGCCCTCTGCCTTCCGCCGACCCCCGCGCTCGGCGATTTAAACCCCGGGCCGCTTCGGCCCTCCCTCCTCGGCCCCGCCGTGCAGGCCTCCCGCGTCCCAGACGCGCTTTGCGCGCGGTGCCCTCCTGACACCGCAGAGCCTTCATTCATCCGGCTCGCGGTCTCTCGCGTCCCCTCCCGCGAGGGGCGCGGCGCAGCCGGGGCGTGGATCTGTGAACATATTCGTAGGGTGCGCAGAAAAGTGCCTTCCCAGACTCGGGAAACTTGAGACAGTCTACCAGAGAGTTAGGCGGGAGTTCACAGAAGTTACCTGCGAATCGAATCCTGATGGATGAAGGGAAGTTTGCCTGGCAGGGGGAGAGAGGTCAGGGGTGTAGCGTGCGCCAAGGGACCTAGGTGTGGGCGGAGGTCAGGCCACTAGTGGAGTGCACGACGCGCCGAAGGGCTTTAGTTGTTCAGGCCGGGTGTCGGTGTGGGAGGAGAAGTACACACTACAGAGTCACATGGGCGGTCGAGTTAGTGATTGGACGTTCACAGAATTATGAGAGCTGGAAAAGGAGAGGGGCGCCTTCCGAGAGCACTTATTGAACCACCCCGAGCCCCAGTTCTAATTTGGCTAAATAAAGGTGGTCATTATATATCCTGTTTCACCCCAAAACATAAAAAATGGCCCGAGGGAGCTTGAGCGTCCGTGCTTGTGGGGGAGAGGCTGAAAGTAAAATGAATGGAGAACACGGCGAGGCCGTGGGTTGGGATGAGCTGTCAGAGTATGAGTGGGATGGACAGAGTGAGCTTAGGGGCTCGCAGTGGTTAAGAGATGGCGGGATCCGTGAGCATAGAAAGGAGTTTCGTCCTTGATCTCCTTCCTCCGGCGAATCAGGAAGTTCATGGGAAGGAGGAAGAAGGCAGGAAGCTTGGGAAGAGGAAGTTGGGGATGGGGATCTAGACAAGGCAGAAGAGACATCTCTCACTGTCTTCTCTCTACCGTGCCCTGCCCAGGTGTATAGGAGCGGATGTTTGTGATGGGGTTTTATATACAGAGATGAGCGGGCAGTTGATGGTAAAAGGTGACGTTTTGAAATGACTCAAGAGAGTTTCATATATATGTAGATTTAAAATGTAATATAATAATTGTATATTAATATATGTAGATTTATAAATTTCACATATAGATATATGTAGCTTTATATATCCTGAGTTACTAAGACTAATTATTGCCTGGACTCTTGGAAAGTATTTTAGCTTTTGCTTAAAACATAGGTTGTTGTAAAATTTAAAATACAAGCCTTGGTAATGATTTTTTTTAGGTGATATAGTGGTGGACATACATGTCTCTTGATTTTGAGTGTATAAGAAATTTCTCCCGGCCAAGAATTTAACTTAATGGTGCCACCTGCCTTGCAAACTCAAGGTTGTGAGTTTGAACTCCGGTACTGCAAAAATAAATAAATACATACATACATACATACATACACAAAAAGAAATCTCTCCCAAGAGTTGGGCCTGGTCACCAGGGTCCTTTTTTCCTCTCTACTGCGCACATTTACTCCTGCTAGATAAGAGTCCTTTCTAGTTCTTTTCACTGTGGAAAGTAGAGAATTCTTGACAATTCTCTTACTTAGATACTTGCCTTGCCTGAGGGTACTGTGTTTAACTGCACGGACTTCCAGTTGTGGTTTTTGTAAATACAGAAAGAATGTACTTATCCATTGAGCTAGGGTGCACATTCAACGTCAGCAGGACTTTGACCTCCTTGGAAGAGAGTTGTCCTGCTGGTTGATTATGACTGACTATAATACTTCATGATAAGGATGAAGGCAGTTCATGTTAGAATATTCTAGAAATCTTCCACTAAAGTTGGCACTGTGTCCTTCCAACCACAATTGTTCTGACCTTGGTGGCAATAGACAGTTGTCAGTTGCCTTTTGATTTCTTAGCTCAAACTCAGCCAGTCAGTTCCAGATAAAGTGTTTTATTCCACCTGTCCTTTCTCATGGCCTCATTTAAGAAGGAGCTGACAAACAGGACCCCCCCTACCCATCAGGGTCAGGATTCACTGACTAGAATATCTTACTCTGGGGTAGGTGTGTAGTCTGCTACTCATTATTTGAAAATTTCTAGCCAGAAAAATATGGGCCAGAGGCCCAGCAAAATGGAGTCCAGGGACATTCTGGTTAGTTGGCGTTTGAAGAGGATGCATTCCAACAGAGAGGAGAGTAGGAATGAACCCTGCAGAAGGGCAGTTTGCTGCGTAAACCACTCAGTTTTTAGAGCTTTTCTGGTTTCATGTTTTCATTGAGATAACGTGCATTCCAATAATTGCCTTTAGGATGGTTGGCTTTTGGTAGCTGCTGTTCTATTGCATTTTGCGGTTTTTCAAATCCCTACTCATTATATCAAGCATTGTTACTTCATTTTAAAACTTCCATTCTACTAGGATTGTTTTTGTACCTTAGTCGACATACATGCTTGGGAAGAAGGTTCCACCCAGTTATTTAATGACTTACTCATGATTAGATACCTGTTATAAATATTAGTCTTTTTCCCTTGTTATGTCTGTCTTATGATCAGTAAAGTAGCTCAAGTATGTAGAGTTTAATTTCTCTAATTAAAATCCTTATCATTACTAAGAGACTCTACTTTGTTGGGTTACAGAGTGTTCTTCTTTTGTTGTAATAGTGGATGTTTAACAAAATTCTTGAAGTATGAACTTTCACCGATGTCAAATTTCCTCTTTTTAAGGATCTGGAATGCCCTGACAGATAATTTTGGAAATGTCATGCCTGTAGACTGGAAGTCATCCCATACTAGGACTTTGCATTTGCTCACTCTGAACCTCTCAGAAAAAGGGGTAAGTTGAACCATAGTTTCTGCATGTCTAGTGTTGATAGTAGCAGTAGGACAGTTCTGTTCAGCACACGTTCAGAGTTGCTGCGTGGCTTCAAGTCTGTGCTTCATGGCTTCACGGCTGTCACTTTGCTGGTGTGTTCCTCTGGTTCTTCCCAGCACCCGTCCACATCGGTGTGTTCAGCTGTTTCCGTCGCTAAGGAGAATGTGGGCCCCAAGGATCACCATCTCTTCCTGTTTATGTAATGTCAGGTTGGTGTGCTGAGAACGCCCACTGGGAATGCGAGCCTTCACGCTAGTGTAGAGCGTTAACTTACTGGTGAACTTTGTGACCTGTTGGACTTGACCTGTTGTTTAAAGACCGTCTGTTTTGGTGAATATTGGGAACCATTAGAAGACATGTCAGTTCTTGGCTCTTGAATTGTATGCATGGCTGACATATCCAGCTCGAGGCTCCCACATGTATCATACTGTTGTCCCGTGAAGATATGTGAGTGAGAAGTGTGAGACAAAAGATAGGATGCTCAGGGGGCCAGAAAAAGAGAGAGAATTGCTTGAAATGGATATGATTGTGCTAAAAATGCTGAAAGCTGATGAAAAACAGAGCCAGATTATATAAAATTTAGGGCCAGACTCTTAAGCTCCTTATCAGAGAACAGTCTGGGATGCTCTATAGTTCATTAAGTGTAAGTGTGTGATTATTGAGAGTGTGAGGCAGTATAGCTATACTGTTTTGAGAAAATGATTTTCTTAAATATGGGAACCAGAAGAACCTGCTGCTTTCACTTTATAGTAAAACACAGAATTCTGATTCTGTTTCCCAGTGTTACGGTATGTGGACTCTTACTGTTTGTTCCCGTCTTTAATCTCATTAAAGCTTTTCAGATTGACCTGGCACATGTTTAATGGAAAAGAACAAAACAAAATATGTTATCCTCTCTCTCTCTTCTATTTATTTAGGTCCTTGCTATCATTTTTGGTTCATTTAAGTTCCCTTCCCTTTCTGCAGCTTCCTATTACTGTTTTAGCCTTTGCTGATCTCATGGAATTATACAATTTTAGAGTTGGAAGGGACTTGAAAGGACATTTAATCCAGCCTCACTTGGCAGGGGGAGACGCCACCTACAGCATCCCAGACAGATGGTCACTCAGCCACGGCCTAAATCCTTTCACTCCTCCGTGTGGAAACCGATAACACTGGTGGGATGCGAACTCTATCTGCCCCGCAGCATGCGGTCCTGTTGTCCCACGGGTGTGGTTTCCACAGACCTTTTTCTTGTTTCTGTAAAAATCATTATTTTCTTTTTTGTTTATCCTATTTTTCTGAGTTTGTTGTTAGATTGTGACCTCCCAGCAGATATCTTTGAATTTGTCTTTTTAGTAATTTCCAATGGTACATGGCAGAGGCCAAATACTAAGACACATGTCTGTTGCGTGGTGCTGAGTGCGTGATAACTAATGTTTCCTGTATTATTTGAAATAGCGCTAAGTCCATAGTAGTCAGCCCATGAATACTTTTTTCTTTGACATATTAAAACAGCAGTTTTCTTTAACAGTTTTATACAGAAGCACATTAGCAGGACAGAGGGGCACCCTAACCCAGGATCACTAAATAAAATGTGAGTCCTGTATTGCTCTTTGGTTGCATCTTGGGCAATGGAGCTGCTGTTTGAATGTCGATGCTGGAGTCACAGTGCTGCTGAAGTTATCATTAGTGAATGCCTAGTTTCCTATCAGTACTGAGGATAAAAGCTTCACCTGGAATAACTCAGCAAATTAAAGCAAACACTTAAGTTCATCTGTCTTATCAGTTAGTTAGTCATCTGTCTGTCCTGAAATGACTGATCTGCTGAAGGACAGAGCTCAAGAAGAATTAATGGGCAACAAGGATTCTGTAAGAAGCAGCCATGTCACCCTCTTGAGTGGTGCATAATTTTAAAATATTTTTTAATGCAGAAAAGATAACTTTATTTACCATTGTTAACTGGATGCGTATTCTTTCCCTGGTTGTGCTATGTTGAGTTTACCTTTTAAATTATTCTGTAGTTATTCCCATTGGAAAGCAGAGTCTGGAGGAAGCTTTTTTTTTTTTTTTTTTTTTTTTTTTGCTTTTTGAGACAGGGTCTCACTTTGTAGTTCAGGCTGGCCCTGAGCTCACTATGGTGCCCAGGCAAGCTGCCGCGAACTCAGCAATCCTCCTGTCTCTGCCTCCCGAGTGCTGGGATGACAGGCGTGAGCCACCACGTCCGGCATTGTGGTATGCGGTGTTGATGAGCGTGTCTCCACGCCCAGCATTATATGTGGTTACTGGGGATTGAACTCAGGTCCTTGCGCTTGCAAGGCAGGCGCCGGAACCACTGAGCTAACCCTCCGGCCCTGGAGGAAGCTTTTTCTTGATGGTAGGAAGTGTACTATTTTTTACATTAAGATGAACAGAACTTTGGGAACCACAGTTTACTGAAATCCAATCTTTTGTTACCCTTCACTCACTGAAGTTTAAGATGGACTTGTCTAAGTTTGTAGTTCTTTTCTGGAAACAGCTAACTAGGACTTTGTAGATTCTTGCTTGAGTACATGTTTTCCACCGATGTATGTGCGGGTTCACGCTGGGAAACAGTATCACCAGCTCTGTGTCTAATCCTGGCATGGGAAGGAGTGACAGGAATGCTTGGCACTGAGAGGGCACATTGATGCCTAACGGGAGAGTGAGTGATGATCCCCGACAGCCACAAAGCCTGAGAGGGATTCTGGTGCATGGCATATGCTGTCTCTGTGGGGGAATGGGCTTGGCTTCCTCTCTGGAAAGATGATTCGGGATTATTATTTCTGTTGTCATGGAAATTTATTCTAATAGTTTACTGGTATTACTAGTATATTTTGGACTCATTCTAAATCTGGTGCAATTCTTGCCTGTGCTTCTACTTCATTTTGGTAGGAAATACCTCCTCTGCATCTCATCCCCCCGCCCCGCACACACCACTTCAAGGAGAGAGACTTTATGAAATATATCTGTCTTTTTACAGATGTAGAAAGATGTCTTCCTTAGCAGTTATCTGAAATTAAAACTCTATTATTTATAAACCATCAGGGGAAAAATAAAACTATTGCTGAAGCTGCAGCTCTGAAAAGTGCTGGGGTGTGAAGTGGGGGACAGTCACCACGGTTGTTAGCCCCACTGCAAGCTGCCCACACAGCCTCAGCGCATTATGGAATTTTCTTTAGCTTCACGTCCTGAAATCCAGCGTTCTTTCACGAAGAGCCTAGTCTCTTGACCTTTCTTATTAAATTATGAGAGATAAAGCCACCATGATTTTACAAAGCAGCCTAAAACCATGGGCTTTGGATAAAAGGGCAGCTTCTGCCCCCTTACTCTGTCCTTGATCTTTAGTGGCAGCAGGCAGCCACTTAAGTGCTTCAGCCGCTGCTTCTAGTAGGTCACCTGCTTATTTTACTTGCTCTTATTTTTTAATTTTAGACATTATGCATTGACCCAAAGGATGAAGGTTTAGCTGTTCTTTGGCTCTCCAGCCTCTTCAGTTTCTGACCTTCACACAAAATATCCCTGTTTTCCTAATGTAATCATATCAAAACCCTTGATGAAACCTGTCTTCACTTCTACTGTTTAAGTATTCACGGTTAATTCATTTTGCTATGTTTTTATTTACTTCTGTTACATTTTTTTGTTTTTTCCAAGGGTAAGAATAACAGTCTTTTTTGTGGCTTGTTTGGTTAATGATTGGCTTACGGTTTAGCCTCAAGAGCTGTATAGTTCACTGTACTAAGTGGAATACACGAGTTAATACTCAGTCTCTTGGGCATTAAGTTCTTATCTGAATCAGTTACTCTAGTTTAGCTTCACTTCACTGCCACTATTCAAGGATGTTTACTCCCTCTGTCATTACAGGAATTCCCTTCACCTTCGTAGTCGATCCTGTGTCTTTTTCTTTTCATTTTCCAGCAGACCAGTGATGCCCTCCCTTTTCTTCTCCTTTTCAGGTTTCTTATGTGTGGTTCATATGCTCCTCAAATACTTGCATATCAGAAACTTGGGAGGCAGCGGGGACCTCCAGCCATTCCATTGGGTCCTCAACTTTAGATATATCCTGGGTACTAATAAATAAAATAATCTTCCCAGATAAAAATGTATTAATTATGTTAACTATATTATTATATTTACATGCAGTTTGCATAGCCCTTATTAGAAATGTTTCAGAAGTCTTTTAACTTCTGGGTGTTTTTGGATTTTGGAATATTTCCGTATACATAACTGTGATATCTTGTGGATGGAATTCAAATCCAACCGTAGGATTTGTTTCGTATACACCGTATACACAGAGCCTGATGGTAGTTCATGCAGTACTTTTAGTGCATCAGTGTTTTGAGTGAAATCTGTCAGTGAGGTTAGGTGTGGAGTTTTCCACATGTGCCATCACAGTGATGCTCAAAAAATTTGAGATTTAAAATTTTCAGATTGTTTGCTTAGCCTATAATCTATTACTCTAATTATATACTGTGAAATGCAGTGACACGGTTTCCTTTTACATGGTCCTTCTGCCCTTTTGTTCTGCAGAAACTCAGTGTGTACTAATCTTTCCTGAGGGATGGAGTTCTGATTTCAGTTCTGTTCATCGCTAGAATAATCATGCCATGACAGACAGATAGGTAGATGTTAGATTGGTGATCACTTGTCCACTTGCTAAATTTGTCCAGCTCACACTTTTATAATTAGTACTGCTACTAAATTCTAAGCATTAGGACAGGGGCTGTTTCTATTGTTGTGGGCAGGGTTAAGGGAATTGATGAGGCATAGCACAATACTCCCAGGATAGCAACAGCCTGAAGCACTTCGCAGCCCTGGACACGAATAGGTAGGGGGAGAGAGAGAGAGAGAGAGAGAGAGTTTTTAGAGCCTAGAGAGATTAGCTGTGGGGAGAGGTCTGCTTGACAAGAGCTGTGGCCTTTGGTAGAGAGCCAGAGTTGACAAATGGCAGTTGGCAGGGAGGAAGACAGCCGAAGTAGCGTCCAGCCTTCACCTTTTCACCTTGCAGTCTCCTGGTGCCTGCCAATGCTGTGTAACTCAGCTGGAAGCCAGAAGTCAAGGGCGCTGTTTGATGTGGTCTATAGGGTCAGTCTCCTGGGCTCAGAGCGTGGGAGAGAATGTGGGTGAGGTGGTTGGAGACATTGCAGAACAGTTAGGTTTGAAGATGTTTTTAGAATCCCGAGATACTCTTCTCCTTTGGGAAGAAGAGATGTTCCACTGGAAGGAATAAGTAAGACCTTTGTGGATAGATCCTGTCTGGCGGGATGTTATTTTCTTACCCGTTACTCTGAATGTTAGACATTAATTTGCCAGTGACTTACTTTGTGTTTTCTGTATACTTTTAAGCATGATTCTTGCTGATAGATTCTTAATTAACGTTGTTAAGCCTTCACATTTTCTCCCTTTTATTTTCTCTAATTCCTTCATATTTTCCTGAATACTGCCTTTTTTCCTCAGTAACTTCTCAGCTTTATAGTGTTCCTATAGATATTTATTCTGGAACAAAAGATAGCTAAGTGTATGTCTGTATCGGGCCATAGAGATGTTAGCGTACCATAGCACCTTCGTATTTGTCCTGTCCTGTTCTTTCTGCTTGGGATGAACGTATACACCTGATCCATAGTGACTGGTAACTTCTCCCTTTCAGGGGAGACCTCCCACGCACACTTTCCACTGCCCTCCTTACCCAGAGATATGGAAGTTGTTTTGGTCAGAGTTCTGCTCTTTTTTTTTCGGAGACAGGGTCTCACTTTGTAGTTCAGGTTGGCCCTGAGCTCACTCTGTAGCCCAGGCAAGCAAGCCTCGAACTCAGCAATCCTCCTGTCTCTGCCTCTTCAGTGCTGGGATTATAGGCGTGAGCCACCACGCCCGGCACTGTGGTATGTGATATTGATTGCTGGTGGGCATGAGTCACCACACCCAGCATTGTATGTAGTTACTGGGATCGAACTCAGGACCTTGTGCTTGCGAGGCAGGCGCCAAAACCACTGAGCTAAATCTCCGGCCCCAGAGTCCTGCTTTTAACTGTGGGAATTTTTGCTTGTAGATGAGTGATGGTTTGCTCTTTGACACATCGGATGATGAGGAACTGAGAGAGCAGTTGGATATGCATTCAATCATTGTCTCCTGCGTTAACGAGGAGCCCCTCTTCACGGCAGACCAGGTATCGAACCGGTGCTCGTCAGCGCAAGCAGAGCTGTGTGGGGAGCTGAAAAGCATTGCTTATTGATTTGTCAAAACGAACTTCCATTTCTCAGGTTGTGTGGATATATAGGCTTACCACTGAACTCCCCCCCTGGGGAAAAAAAAGGAAGCATATGTTGTCTGAAGGTGAAATGTTAATTGTCAAGATTTCTACTCTAGAATATTACTGAAGAGTACAAGTTACTAAGGGATGCTTATTTCTTAAACGCAAATCCCCAAAATACTCAATTTCCTACTTGGGCAAAGTGTAATTTTTCAGTATAGAAATGTGTCTATATGTACTTTGTTTTAAACTCTTAGCTTAGAAAGTTTAGAAACACTAGCATGTACCTGTTACGTGCCCCAGGAAGAAGTCAGCCTTATTCCTGCGGAATCCTCTGCTAATGTCAGCTCTGTGCTCATGGAAACCAGTTGAGTCAGCTTTTTCGTCTGAGTACTCCTCCCACCTCTGTTGTATCGTCAAAATGTGAGGCCAGAACTTCCAAAAATAAAATTTTCCTAGCTACTGGGACTGTGAATTCTACCACATTCTATTTTAGGCTAGAAAGATGAGGTCAGTAGGAGATGCATTATGGCAAGGCTGGGAGAAGAACATTAAAAATGTACATTAATGTGTGTCATTTTGATGCTCTGTCATATTTGTGGTTGGATTATTTTAGTCTGGGAAGGAGCATAGTACTTAAAAAAGCAAAGTAAAGAGTTAGAGGACTGGCTGTGGGGTAGAACGTGATACTCCGACTATGTGGCCTTAGGCTTTCATGATCAAGCACGCGTAGAATCTGCCTGAATACCAAGAGCTGTTCTTGTTTCTAAGATTGAGAGAAACAGATTCTGCAGCCTCCTTGAATGCCACATTGTCCCGTTTACAATGCCTGTTCTGGGAAATTCTTTTCTAGTTAGCATAATCCCATTGCCTACAGATGGAGTTTTAGTTTTCCTCAGAAGTGCTACCTTTTAAACTTGCATATTCACAAAGTATGTTAATATGGTATTGTATACTTCCATTTAGTTGTATTTCCTTTAATGGTTTTCACTTAATCCATAATTCCTTTTTCAAAATATCGAGTGCCTTTTTCTGGCTTTGAAGTTTTGTTGACTTCCGTTTTTTTCCTTTTTTTTTTTTTTCCACTTAGAATCTGAAATAGGGCGAGATGCAGTTGTAGAGTTGAGCTACAGTGTTTATGACAGAAGGTCATTGTATAAAAGGCAGATGGATTTCTGAAACTTTCTTGCCACTTGCAACTACTTTAAGTAATTTTTTCTTTTGAGACAGGGTCTCGCTTTGTAGTTCAGGCTGGCTCTGAGCTCACTATGTAGTCCAGGCAAGCTTCGAACTCAGCAATCTTCCTGTCTCTGCCTCCCGAGTGCTAGGATTACAGGCATGAGCCACCACGCCCAGCTATTTTAAGTAATTTTAAAATGTCCCTTTGTCTTTGATTGAATTACTGTATGAAATTTGTTTCTGCTGTTAAAGGAAAATTTTGCTGTCAGAGTTGTAATCTCTTATTTATGTATGTGTTTTTATACTATTGTAGTTTCAAGTTTTGGGCAGATTTATTTTTTTAAGTAGTTATAGATTGAGCATGTGCAAATGGTATATGGTAAATTTTCTTTTATTTCCCTTTTTTTTTTGAGACAGGGTCTTGCTTTGTAGTTCAGGCTGGCCCTGAGCTCACTCTGTAGCTCCGGCAAGCCTTGAACTCAGCAATCCTCTTGCCTCTGCCTCCCGAGTGCTGGGATTACAGGCTTGAGCCACCAAGCCCAGCATTTATGGTATGTGGTACTGATTGCCAGTGGGTATGTGGTTACCAGGGATTGAACCACAGGGACCTTGCGCTTGCTAGGCAGGCTCTGGAATCACTGAGCTAAATCTCTGGCTCTGTTATTTCTCTATTTTGACTGTAAATTTGTGATCTGTTCCTGACGTGTCTGGAAAAAATTATCTAAATGTTTTGTAGAACCATTTCATAGACATCACAGGATCTGGTAGGGCCTACTAGATCATGGTAGACTTGGTAAGGTGTATTGTGTTTAACTTTATTTTTAGTGTGTGGCAAATTCTCTAAGACAAAACCATGATTAATGTTAAAAATCAAAATGTTAATTATTCAGAACTCATTCCTGAACACTTGGTTAGTGAGAATGCAGTGCACTTTGACTCAGGGTACCTCAGTTGAGCACCAGGTCAGGGACAAGCCGTTTTCCCCTCTGTATTTGACTAACATTGCTGTGTGTTTTGAAAGGTTATTGAAGAAATTGAAGAAATGATGCAGGAATCACCAGATCCAGAAGATGATGAAACCCCTACACAGTCAGATCGGCTCTCAATGCTGTCCCAGGAGATTCAAACTCTTAAGAGATCAAGTGTGAGCAGCTACGAAGAGAGTAAGGGACTGCTTGTGGATCAGTGCTCTTTGTGCTTTTTGTCTGCTTCGGCATGTGGTGCAGCCATCTTCAGAAAGCTCTGATTCTCACAGGCAGGTTGTACCCTTCGCTGCCCGTCTCGGAACGCAGTGCTCTTGATAGACTTTGAGTGTTGCCCGAGGACTGTTGTGTTTAACCTGTTGTACTGGTTTGTGGGGGCCTCAGCAGCAAAGTACCTCACACCCAGTGGTTTAAACAGTTGACATCCATTCCCCTGTGGGGTCAAAACCCATGATTAACCCGTCAGTAGGCTTGGTTTCTTTCGAGGACTTTCCCCTTGGCTTGTAGTTGGCCATCTTTTCCCTGTATCTTCACATGGTCTTTCTTCTATACGTGTCTTTCTCCAGATTTCCTCTTCTTATAGGAATACTAGTCATTTTGTAATAGGAGCTAGCCAAATACCTTGTTTTAAATTAATTATCTTTGTAAGCAATCCTGTCTCCAGATAGCAATCCATTCTGAGATATCCATATCTGAGGTCATACCTTGGTACTTAACCCATTTTTACACAAAGATTTTATTCCGCTACATGCTGTTTGTTTGCTACTCGGTGTTTAAGTTAGAACTTGTCAACCTCTGTTGCCTCTTGGCCTGTTCCCCTTCTAGCTGAAACAATTTCTTTAGTGCTTGTTTTGGTATAGTCGTGCCTCCCAGTACTGGTTAACTGAGTGCTGAGGTACACTGTGCTGGTCCGATGGTCTTTTCTCCCATGCTGCTGTAGAGATATACTTAGCATTTGTGTGAATGTTATATGCAAAATACAATCCTGAGACCTGCTAAGGCTATGAAAACCCTGTGTTAGTTTTCTAAGGGTGCCATGGCAAGTACCACAGACTGAGTGACACAAGCCAGGGAGATTTATGTTCTCACAGCCCTGAGACCAGGAGTCCGAGACCGAGGCGCTAGCACATCTGTCTGACTACTGGCAGGGCCTCTCTTTGGCTTATGGAGGTGCTTCTCTCCGTTTCTTCCTTTCTCTTGGCCTCTGGGTTGGAACCCACCTAACGTCTTCATTTTTAAAATAATTACCACTGTAAACACTCTTATTTTCAAGTCCTATGGTCACATCTGAGGTCCTGGGGGTTAGGTCTTCAACAGTGTCCTGTCTCATATGAAGGAGAGTAGGGTTGCGGGAATATTGTCTCGTTTGTCAGCCAGGTCTGCACAGTGAGGCATGTGTGATTAGTGTGTGTTTAGTTTAGTTCTTTCAGTCTGACTCCTTCTCTCTCCAGGAGTGTCTCAGAACCCTGTGAAATGCTTGCCACGTCTTCTCAGCAGGTGGTTTCCGTACAGCCCCTCAGGTTTGGTGCTTATTGTTTTCCATGTCTGAGCTGTCTCGGGCCTGACTGGAGTCAGAATTACTTATGGGCTCTTGATTTATGTGAGTAAAAAGTTGGTTACACTTGTCATCTCAGCCAGCTGCGAAGTGACGCTGCCACTAACTCTGCCGAGGAGCGCAAGGGCTCTGTGAAGGTCGTGAACAGTTTAATTGCGTAATGTTGTTGCTTTGTGGTGTAAAACACAGTGTTGTGCTGCTTTGAAGCACTGTCATCTTAGTGTCTGCTGTCCGCTTTTGGTCCCAGGGGTGAAGAGGCTGCCTGTGTCTGAGTTAAACGAGCTCCTGGAAGAAATTGAGACTGCCATCAAGGAGTACTCCGAGGAGCTGGTGCAGCAGTTGGCCCTGCGAGATGAACTGGAGTTTGAAAAGGAAGTAAAAAACAGCTTTATTTCTGTCCTTATTGAAGTGCAAAACAAACAGAAAGAGCACAGAGAGACGGCTAAAAAGAAAAAGAAAGTAAAAAATGGCGGCTCTCAGAATGGGAAGAACGAGAGAAGACACATGCCGGGCACAGTAAGTGACACTCTGCAGGAGCCGCGGGCGCTGGAACAGGACCGAGCTCGCCTGGCCGTGAGGTGCGGCCGGCCGGACCTGTGCGGGGTGTCGGGCTCCCGCCAGCGCAGCAGCGATCCTTCCCGAACGTGCCCCACTCCATTTCTTCAGCAAGGCGTTTCTTGGCCATGCTTTGCGTGGCACTAGGATAACTGGGCACTGGAGGGTTTAGGATGGAAGAAAGGGGAAGGCAGGGCCACAGAGAACATCTTAGCAGAAGCTGTAGCGAGCGACCCTTTTTAACGCAGCAAAATGCGAATAGTGGTTATGTGTGGCTGGTGGGCAGAGAAGTGGTTTAATTTTTCTGTTTTTAGGCTGTATAATAAATTAAAAAGGAGCCTATATAGAGGTAGCACAAGAGCCTCGAGCCTCTGTTACTTACTTGTAAAAACAGGTCCTTCCCCATGTCAAGGTTAGGACGCGAGGATGTTGTGACAGTGTGTGACAGTGAGCTGTGTCAGTGCAGATAGGATGTACCTGATGGATGAAAACAAATTGGGATATTTGAAACTTTGACCCTTTATATAAGGATGTTTTATTTTCTATTTCATTGTTTTTCTCAAGCGGTCCTATTAATTTATCTGATTAAATTTTATCATGAATGTTAAGTACGGATTATATGAGATGCACTTCCTATTGATTTTATAGCTCTCATTTTTTCTGTGATCAGTTGAGACTGTATATATTTCTACCTCAGTTTTATGTATGAAAAAATGTTATGCGGCTGGAGATTTAGCTCAGTGGTTCTGGCACCTGCCTCGCAAGCACAAGGTCCTGAGTTCAATCTCCAGTAACCACATACAATGCTGGGCGTGGAGACTCACGCCCACCAGCAATCAGTGCCACATACCACAGTGCCGGGCGTGGTGGCTCATGTCTGTCATCCCAGCACTCGGGAGGCAGAGACAGGGGATTGCTGAGTTCAAGGCTTGCCTGGGCTATATAGTGAGCTCAGGGCCAGCCTGAACTACAAAGTGAGACCTGTCTCAAAAAAAAAAAAAGAAAAAAAAAGTTGGCTCTTGTTTTAGCATGTCATGGTCTCCATTTTTCTAAAGGGAATATATTTTCTTAATTTATGATGTAGATAGCATGGTAATATATAATCACAAACTGGCTATTATAGCTTAAAATACTATGTTCTCTTTGGCTAAGTCTTGATTATCTTCGCTAGAGAAGACTGGAGAGAAGTAGGTCTCCCTGACCAGGTACTGAGAAAACTTCAGGAAGAGAATGTAGTTCTTACATGCTGAGCCTCTCAAAAGTGGTTGACAGAGGCCTGAAGACTTTTACTATGTATTCTGTTCATAGTGCTGCTGCGCACAATGAAGGGATTCATGTTTCACTTGTGTAATGCCCATTTCTGTGTACTTAGAAAAGACAGAGGTTATCAGTTGACTTTGAAAATGCATTCATGTATTTTTAAAAAATGCTGCATTGATTAAAAAGGCATGTGTTTCGTCTTTTCTGGAGACGAATACAGTTCTGAGAAATCTCCTTTAAAATACCAAGGAGAGTATTTTGTTTTACACCTCATATTTTAAAAAATTGCACCTTTGAAATTGCCTTGTTATTACTAGTGGGATTAAATAAAATGCTTAGGGAAAAAGTCATAGCATGCTTGGCAGTTTCTGCCTATCTGCTTTCAGGGATTACATGTAAAATCCTCTACTTACTGGTATTAACACTTGGCTGAGAAGAATAAATTTATCCCTCCAGGGGAGTAAAGTCTTTTTTTTGTAATTCCCGTATAAACAGGTTTAGAGTAGATCCATTGTGTCATTTTACATGGTGTTTCAATGAGAAATGGGTTTGGCAAGGCAGCAGTTAGGTCGTATTTGAACCTTTATTAGCCTTGAAATAGACAGATTGAATAGTAATTCTTTTCACAGTATTTGAATTTGTAAAGCCGCTTCTTGAGTGCTGAGCTACAACTTGTGTCAGAACTTTAATTAGGATGGTAATGTCACCACTCAGCTTATGGAACTTCTACCTGTATCTTTTCCCAGTTGAAAATGCCAGAGAATGACCATCCCACCTATGGCACAAACAGCCTGAAACCTCAGATTTTGAAGATAGTGGGGTAGGTGGCTCGGAAGAAACCTAAAGTACTAGTTGGGTAAACAGATTTCAAGAAGTAGTACCTTCCCAAGCCATTTATGTAATGTATTGTTTTGACACGGCCTGATTGTTGTGAGTTAACTATTGTCAGTGATACACATATTTTAAAAATGGTGTACTAGATACAATATTTCATACATAATTTCTAGCTTGTTCTCTTTGGTCCACAGATACTCTGGTGAAATATCTGGTTAAGCATAGAGCAGACTTAATTTTAGAGACATGTTTTGTTTCAAACATTTATTGCAGTTGAAAAAAAGTAGGGCACCTAGGGATGCTATTTAGAGCTTTAGCAAATTTTATGAAAACCTGAAAATATCTTAAGGAAAGTAGAGTAGTTTAGAAAAGGGAAAAGTTATCTTGAGTTGAGTTTTACTTTTTAAAATAAGTATATGTTTCACAGGGAATAAGATAAAGCAGTAGTCATTCGTTCAACAGATGCTTGTGGAGTGCCTGGCACAAGACACAGTGGCAGGAAAACAGGCTGAGCTGTTGCCTTCTAGAGCATAGGTTCGGGACACGGGTAACGTCCGAGGAAAAGACGACAAGGTCGTGTGGGGTAGCAGCAGGTGAGTGTGACGGAGAAAACAAGAGGCTGGGTGAGGTGGTCAGTCGCTGAGCGTCAGGGAGCTGTTCTAGACATGGCGGCCACCCTTGCGCTGCTGGTTCCGATTGGTAAGGGCCAGTTCCAGGCTCTGGGAGGTTGGAGGAGTCACTGTCTTTGGGAAACTGAATCAAGAAAGCAGGAGATACGATGTTTCCTTTGTCGGTTTCACAGCATCTGGGGCAGCTGAGGCGCGGGAGGTAGAGACTGGCCTGGCTGGAAGTCCCGTCATTTGGTGACCCAGCTGGATTTCTTTGAATTGACCACGCTGTTTTGGGTCTTGGTGTGTTTGCGTATTCCACTTCCTTGTTCTGGAGTGGCCCTTCTGACCGGGTTCCTCTGGTTGGTTTTTTAAACTCAAAATCATGGTCAAGCATGTCTTCTTTTCTTAGACCCTTTCTTCTTGATTATTCTTTTGGGAAAAAAAATACTTGTTTGAACATGTTGGAAAATTTGCTTTAAATTTTCAGTGAAGAATTGACTTCTCTCTCCTGTCCGGTTTAGTATTATTCCTGTGAGCTGTCTCAGGACACAATCATATTGCAATTTTTTTTCATGCTGGTCTCAACTGTGTTTCCTTGAGTAGGAAATCTAACTAAACTTTCTTCGTACCTCGAGGTGCATCTTGAGATATTTAGTACCTGTCTGCCAAATAGATAAGAGATTGAAAGATAAACTTGCAAATCTGTATGGAGCTTTCCACCAGGTGCCAAGCCTGCAGGGCGGAATGGTGTATTGATGAGGAATTTGGGGCTGAGTGCTGTGTCGGAATCCTGGTGCTGCCAGTAGATACAGACGCTTTGACTTCTGGAGGGATTTGTTGAAACCGTGGATGTAAGAGTTCCATGCACCGCCAGTAAATGTGAGAATGAATGTCCGACTGCCTATTAGATATTTCCCTTCTTGGATAGTTTATAGGAACCTGAAATAACTATCATTAAACCAAAAGTTACATTTTCTTAAAATTGAATTAAAAAATTATTTCTTTTAGTGCAATTAGTTTACTCAGTTTCTAAAACAAATAAGGTTTCTAGGTAAGAGAATTTGTAGTATGTATATATGCACGTATGTATGTATGTATTTATTTATTGTTTTATGAGACAGGGTCTCCTATGCAGTACACTACTCCCTGCGTAGCCCAGGCTGGCCTCAAAATCACGTTAACTCTCCTGCCTCAGCCTCGTGAGTCCACCACCACATCTGACTGAATTTGCAGTTTTAAATGACCAACTTTTTCAAGTTGTTTTATTAAAAATATAACATAATCTTAATACAACAGCCACCGTTTCCCCACACTTTGCACCGTGGATATGACTAGTCTTTTAATATCTACTGATACAAAGTTAAGTACTGCTTTGATATGTGTGCTTTGATAGGTTGCCTATCGTATCATATTGGAGGTGTCCTTCGCATTTACTTGTGAGACGGCACGTGCTCTCAGGGCTGCGCTGCACCCTAACCTTGGGCTCACGTCGCTCCTCTGACAGGCTGCAGGCTCCCTAAAGGTGCATTCACGGTATTTCCCAGCGCGGCACCGTGGTACCAGGACGTGGAGATTGAATTCCAGATTTGGATTAGTGGTGTTGGAATGATTATCACTCTGTGTTTAGGTCGGGGCAGGGCAGGCCTTGTTTATATTAACATAGTCACAGGTCACTGAATTTTAATGGCAGTTCCCTTGAGTGCAGAACAAGTTGAAATACACCAGGCTATGTTTTAATTTAGTAGCTGTGTTCATGTAGCATGAAGGACACTGTTGCGTACTTGCTCAGCATCATACATTCGGAAACAACTCCAGTGATTGTGTTGGAATTGTAGTGGAATTCAGGACATGTGAGGTTGCTTATTACAAGTCTATGATTGAAAACATAGGGATCAATAATACCTTTTTGTTCACTCTAATCACACAGAACGGGGAAGGGAGTTCTAAAGTCTTATCACCAACAGAAATGTGTACCTGCATGATAACCTGGAAAAGTTTAATCTGATATTAGCACCCAGTGACTAACAGGTACTGGAGAAATGAGAAACTGCTGTAAAATAATCATTTCACTGCAGTTTATTACTTTTGGGGGGTGGAAGATAATTGCATATGGATGGGAGAGAGCTAGAGCTGAGGTGGCAAATTTTTTTTCCTAGACATACTTTTCCTTTCACAGATGCCTTGTTCTGTCTTTAGACTCACTTAGCTCATGTTATCACTAATAATCAATCTATTTTGTTTCCTTTTCTTTTGTTTTTTGCATTTTGAGACAGGGTTTTGTTTCCTTTTTTATTTTTAGTTTTTTGAGACAGGGTCTCACTGTGTGACCCAGGCTAGCCTCGAACTCAGCAATCCGGCCGCCTCTACCTCCCTTGTGTTGGGATTACAGGCGTGAGCCATTGCACCCAGCTTGTTTCCTTTTTATACGCAAAAGTGCCCCCAGTAATAGTTTTTCGTTTAATCTTTTTTGTTTTGAGACAGGGTCTCACTTTGTAGTTCAGGCTGGCCCTGAGCTCACTGTGTAGCCCAGGCAAGCCTCGAACTCACAGCAGTCCTCCTGCTTCTGCCTCTCGAGAGCTGAGATTACCAGCATGAGCCACCACCCCTGGCATTGTCGTGTGTGGTTACTGGAGATCGAATCTGGGACCTTGGCTCTTGTGAGGCAGATGCCGGAACCACAGAGGTAAGTCCCTGTCCCCAGTTTTTCATTTAATCATGACCACAGTTGATCACAGTATGAGAGCTTTATTTTATTTTATTTTTTTTTTTGCTTTTTTGGAGACAGGGTCTTGCTTTGTAGTTCAGGCTGACCCTGAGCTCACTATGGTGCCCAGGCAAGCCGCCGCGAACTCAGCAATCCTCCCGTCTCTGCCTCCCGAGTGCTGGGATTACAGGCGTGAGCCACCACGCCCAGCATTATATGTGGTAACTGGGGATCGAACTCAGGTCCTTACGCTTGCGAGGCAGGCGCCAGAACCAGTGAGCTAACCCTCCGGCCCCGAGAGAGCTTTATTTTTATTTAGACAATCACTGTTGGATAATCCTGAAGTTATTCTAATTTATCTTAAATCTAAGTCTACAACGGACTATTCTGACACATTTACTTGAATTTGTGGCTTGAGTTTAAAACCAGCAAACCAATCAGCCACAAAAGAACCAATCAGTCAACCAGTCAGCCAAAACAGGGGCCTGCCCTTTTCTTTTTAATTTGAAATTCTTGAATTTGTATATTTGCTTGGCTGATTTAAACCAGGGATCTGCGGGACAAATGACTGACACCCAAGGGCCAAATCCATCCTCTGCCTGTTTTATACGTAAAGTGTTATTGAAATCCAGCCACATGCATTCACCTGGGTATTATCTGTGGCTGCTGTGATGTTACAGGATAAAGTCAGATGATTGCAGAGTCTAAGATAATTCCTGTCTGGCTGTTTATAGAAAAATCTTTGCCAACCCCTGATGTAGTAAAATTAAAAATGAGAGGAAAAAAAATATACAAACTCAATTTAAGTAAGTTTGTATAAATGAAAAGATCACTGTATTGTATCCCGAATTTATTATAAAATGTGGCCTTGTTTTGTCCTTAGGGTTGGTTTATTTGTTCCTTGCCTACAGATCCTGCCAGCCCAGTCTGAGTTTTCCCCGAAGGAGGGGCACCTTGGCCAGTCCCTCTCCAAACTACTGACACAGCAAGGCCCGTGACCAGAGATGGACCCTTATGCTGTGTGTGTGTCTGAGACCCAGTAAGCTCAGTGAAGGGAGCTGTCCAGGTAGACCAATTGCTTCTAGATTGTGGCCAACAAATAGAATTAAAAATGTTTGCAACCCCTTAGGCGCATTGTTCATCTGCACTGATGCAAGGTGATTTAAAAGCAGACTGAGAAATAGAAAAGGTAAATTTCCCTCCCTTTTCTGAGCGGTGGTACTTGAGAGGATAAATTCTGCCATATACATATAAATGTGAATACATTTTCAACAATAATTTGCTGATAACATAAACAGTATTTCTCTGTATTTTTCTTTATTGCAAAGAGCATTTGCTAAAAATTAGAATCAGCATTGAGGTCATTATAGAGTAGAGAGAAACTTGGATATATAATGATTATTATTTTGAAAGAGTAAAACTATGGGTTATCAATTATTTTAGATGGGGAACAAAAGTTGTATGAAAAATAACATTGCCTAGAGAAATAATCTATTTCCACCAGCTCTGGATATATTATTTCCTGTATATATTTTGCAGAGATGATAGTCATGATCATCTATGACCCAGAAGTTAATGTAGTAAAAATAAAAATTCACTCTTGACTTCTTTATTTCTTTGATAGAGCATAGTTATTATAACACAAGTCCACAGAAAAGCCAGAATATTCTAGGGTATTGAACTCTGACTACGTACTTGGAGTATCCATAAGAGTCAGGACAGAGGGTCGGAGAGTTAGCTCAGTGGTTCCAGCGCCTGCCTGGCAAGCGCAAGGTCCTGAGTTCGATCCCACACCAATGCTGGGTGTGGTGACTCATGCCCACCAGCAATCAATACCACACACCACAGTGCTGGGTGTGGTGGCTCATGCCTGTCATCCCAGCACTCGGGAGGTAGAGACAGGAGGATTGCTGAGTTCGAGGCTTGCCTGGGCTACATAGTGAGCTCAGAGCCAGCCTGAACTACAAAGCGAGACCCTGTCTCAAAAAAAAAAAAAGAAAAAAAAGAATCAGGAAAGACTTTATAGAATTACCAGGATTAGTTATTTTAGTCTGGCATTGAGAAGGTTTGGCAGTAATCAATTTCCATAGTCATATTAAATTACATAAAAATTTATAAATTCTTCAAGTACTAAATACTAAGTTATTTGATACTATTTCACTTAACTCCTAAACTTGAAAACCTTTGTTATCATATCTTTCTGTTTTGAGAACAAACTTATAAAATAAATTTGATGTCCAAAACAATATCAAGTATTTATTTACTTTGAATAGTATTTTCTAATTTACTTGAAAAAAAAAAAAGATTTCTTGTGACTTGGCTCTCCATGCCTGTAATCTAGTATTTAGGAGGCTAAGGCAGGAGGATTGCTTGAGTTTGAGGCTATCCTAGAATATAGGGAAGACAACAGCAACAGTAAGAACAACAAAAAGTGGTAGAATTTACTTTTATAACTGCTTTATTACTCACATCCAAACTATTTGACTTGAAATATCACACCAAGATACTACTTCTATGTTTTTAAGTGATAGGATTTCTTAACTACTTGAGTATTTTCACTCTGTATTTTCTTTTACACTTAACTATTGGTTTTCATTTTATATTCTCGTGATTTGATTATTTTGAGCTTTATTTATTTATTTATTTATTTATTTTGAGACAGGGTCTCACTAGTTCAGGCTGGCCCTGAGTTTACTATGTAGCCCAGGCAAGCCTCGAACTCAGCAATCCTCCTGCCTCTGCCTCCTGAGTGCTGGATTACAGTGTGAGCCACCACGCCCGGCTTGAGCTTTATTTTTTAAAAAATTCAATATGTTAATATTTGAGACTCATAAAAACTGAATCATATATAACTTATAAAGAAGAGTAATTGTGCTTTAATTTCCCTTTTGAACTTCTCAAGTATTAAAAAATATTAATGGTGTCAGAGTATATAATATATAAAATTTTCCTTAAGTATTCCTTAATTGTTTTTCTTAACCATTTTTTTTTTTCCTCTGACATTAAGCTTTGATTCTGAGATTTGTCTAAAAGCTGCCCTGGCCTGTGTAGGTCTGTGTGGTTGTTTAGAGGAGCTTGCTGTAGAGCGCGGAGTCTGCGGTAGTGGCGCTGAGTTATCTGGCCTTCTTTCCTGGATGTTGCTTCCTGTGAAATAGGTTGAGCTGGTGAGTGGACCCCGCGGCGCGCGTCGCATGAGATGATGCTCAGCGGTCCAGAAAAGAGGTGACCAATTGTAGCCGTCTCTGGTGCTTGCTGCTTTTCCGTTTGCATAGTGTATACAGCTTAGAAAGACTTTGATTCTCTAGAATTGTTAGTTTTTTTCAGTTTTAGCTCTAAGCGATTTCTAGACTCAGCCGTGGAGAGTCGTGTTTTTTCTTGTCTTCCCCAGGCCTCCAGGCTAGTGCCCGATTCAGTGGGAATTGGATTTCTCTTTGGAGGACTTGATGTATGGTTTTTGGCTGTTCTGGAGCAAAGCAAAAAGGTGCGGTTATTTCTCTTTGGGATGATGTCTTAAATGTCCTAGCCTGTTTTTTGGCTTGTTTTGTTTTTGTTTTCTGCAGTCCTGGGTATTGAACTCGGGACTTTGCACTTGCCGGGCAGGCGCGGCGCCACTGATTTATGTCCCTGGCTTGTCCTAGCCTGTTATAAATTTAAAACACCACAGCCAAGACTTGCTGAATATCGCCGTTTGCCGCGCTCTCTGTGTGAGTGCTGGCTGTGGTGATCTCATGCCCCTCCCGGCCACCAGTACCACCGGTGTGGGTGCTGTTGCTGTTCCGTGGCCCGGAGCGCTCCAGCGGGGACGTGTCCAGTGAGGCCGGCAGGGCCTCGTGCCTTCCTCCCCTGAGCTCCGCAGGTTGGTTTGTAAGCCTTGGAGATCTTGGCCTAGCTCTTTGTGTTCCAGATTTTATAGTGTTTTTTTTTTTGGCAATCTTCGGTATCTTGTTTATACTTTGTTGCTCCTGGTTTTGTCTGAGAAAAGTTTCCACAGAATGCCTGATTCTGAGACTTGTTATACCTCCCCGCGTCAGGGAAGGAAATGCTCATGAGGCAATTGTGAATAGTCTCAGGCTAAAGAATGTTCTGGAAGGCCTTGTGTCAAGTGACCCCTTCCCTTGTCCTTGCCGCATTCCTTTGGCACTTTATCGGGCATGAAGGCAACAATAAGTAAATACTGTAATGCTTAATCATCTTCCTGCTAATAGATGGGCTTGTCTCAGCGTTGCATTCCGAGACAGGCGTTTTATGAAACTGTTAACTGTCCTCAGGATGCCCTGGGAACTGAACGGATAGCTTCCAGGAGAGCTGCAGAAGCAGAAGCTACGCCAGCTTTTCACTTCAAGTTTGCTCTTTTGGATTCTTTACTTCATGATCGGGGCAGAGTAAATTAAATGGGAGGACAAAGGCTTTGTGACGCATCTAATGTTTTAATTAATAGCTTATTTTAATTAAACTATAGCAAATCTTTACTGTCTCTCATTTCATTCAGCTTTTATAACCCCGAGATTCAGTTTACCTGTCTGTGGCGCTTTTACCTTGGGGAAGGCTCACGAGGGGGTGCTTCCTACCCGCACCGCCACCGCTTCTCTTTCTACTTAGAATTTAGGCCGCGAGAGGAATCTTCCCTCTGGCCTAGTTAAGTGCCATAAGCTTCACGTCACATTTGTTCCCAGGGTTGTAAATGTAGCATTTCTAAATGAAGTGACGTTTACTAAAGAGGACATTTAATCTGCCTCTGAGGTTTTGTCGTTTTAAAATTCATTTTGCTTTCCAAAGGAATTTATATTATTTTGGAATTTATGAAGCAGTTATAAAGCAGAATCTATTGTATGCTCTACCAAGCACTGTTCCTATTTCTTTCTACCCAGGCTGCCTTTCTTTTTCTTCTTCACTGATCTGCTTGCTACTCTTTACTGTCCTAGGGTTTATTTGCTAGTCATTCCACTGTTTTATAAATCATCCCCGTAATATTTTATCTTAATTTATTAATCTCGTGTTGATTTCTGAGACTGGATTCTTCAGCGAGATTTTTCACAATTCTGGTTTGCGTCTTTGACTAAAAACTTTAAGTCCCGTCATGTGACGTTAGCATCGTCTGTTCACACTTGTTTATTTTTACCTTTTAGCTGGCTGCTTTCTCTCTCTGTTTTTCTCTCTCTCTCTCTCCCTTCCTTCCATCCTTCTTTCTTTCCTTCTCTCTCTCCTCCCACTCCCATCCCCACTTTTCCCTTTCTTTCCTGCAAGAAGTGAAGAGAGTCGTGGTGCCCAGACCAAGCCAGGAGGTGCTTGGCCTCTGGTGTTAGGGATGCCCTGACTACCTCCGCAGACCCTTACAGGGGTTGCTGTATCCCATGCCTTATGAATGTCATTAGCATCGAAAGACGAATAAGATCCTTTCTGTCCTCAAAGAATATTCATTTCCTCCTAAGAAAATGAAGCCATAGAAGACAGTTCTGAACATGGCATCTGCCTCTAGACACCGTCACTGTGGAGCACTTGAGTTGGAGCCTGTGTGCATCTGCGTGTGTTGTGTTGTGTTGAGTGTATGTGGGTGTGTGAGAGAGAAAGAGAGACACCAAGAGCCATTTTGATCCTGTACTGTTACATGTATGTGTGTGACTTTGTTTTGCCCACTTAAAAGATGATATATCAATACATTAAGTACAACTTAATCCATACTTTAGATTCTTGGGATTTACAGATCAGAAGGCCTTTAATGGTAATGCTGCCTGAGGATCTTCACTGTGGGGACTCTGGTTAGGGTGCACAGTAAGCGGTGGGGCTGGGAGACCCTCCCATCTCTGATTTCTAGCTCAGGATTTTTCTCTTCCAGTTGACTTTTTAAAATACTTTGGTTCTAAATACTTTGCCTGAAGTGTAAATGCTGGTTTCATACGAAGCCTGCAGACATTTCACCGGTTCGGGAGTAGGTGCAGGGAGGCTGTAGTCTGGGTCACTGGCTGGTGGTCACATTGATAGATGCCTCCTGTGCACTGTGGACGGCTTTGCGCTTTTTGGAACATACAAAGTATTTGACCTGACCTTATTTTTGTCCTTAAAGATTGATAGTTCTGTTGAATTTATAAAAAAACAATCTGACTAACTTTCTTTTTTCTTTGGCTTGTGCATCCTGGAGCTCTCATCAAAAGCATGGTGGTATATACCTGTAGCTACTCAGAAGGCTGAGGCAGGAGGACCACTTGAGCCCAGGAATTTGAGATGATCTTGGGTGACGTTGTGAGAGACTCTGTGTTAAAAAAAAAAAAGGCTTACATTTTGCTTGCTACCATAAGACATTCATGCCAGTATATTCCAGAGATATGTGTTAAGGAGGGAAAGTAAATTTTCTCTGCCCAGGAGCTTGGCGCCCACAGGTGAAGCTAGTGCTGTACTGCAGACAGCTGCCCCATGTGCTGTGTCTGGCAGTTCTGCAGTAGAGCTGTGCGCATTCGGTTCAGTGTTCCGGGGAAGCCAAGGTGAATGCTGGGAGCGGGCAGAGGCAGGAGAGGACGGACGGAGAGAGCAGAGCTGTCATGGATGTCGGGACACCGCAGGTCGGTCCTTTTGCCTAAAGCCAGGAGCTGAGGGAGGAGGCAGGGGATAGGAGGCTGTGCACAGATGGCGTGACACGCCTTTCTGAGGCACCGACATTATTCAAAACCGTCGGAAACCAGGAAAGGGCTCTAAGGGGCCAGGTAGTTACGTGTTCAGCTCTGTCTTTTGGAAGGGTAACTTCCGAGGTTGCAAGGAGAACTGGAGCTGAAGATGAGGCATTGGTTCGGGTAAGAACAGAGCCACGGAAGTGGAACAAGGGCCAGAAAAATAGAGGCGTTTCTGAGATACTAAGGAAACTGAGTCAACTGCTTGGGGCCTGAAGGGAGGGCAGCGAAGTCAGGTCGGGTTGGGTCCTGGTTGCCCAACTCGGGCGGGGGGCGACGGCAGGCCGGTCAGTTGGTCAGCAGTTGCTGCTTCTGGCCTGGTGCCTGGTGTCTTTGGGGGCTGCCTGTCCTTCCCATCGGCTCCGGGTGGGACTCCGGCCCCGAGATGAAGCCATCCAGCCAGCAGGCCCAGCACGCAGCACCACAAAAACTTCCTGCTGGCGAGAGTGTCGTATGGACACGCCAAGTCGCTGCTTGTCTCAGGAGCAGGACGTGTTACCCGCAGTCACCTACGTCATGTACTGGTTCCACCTTCTGGAACAGGTGGAAGGGTGACAGGTGGAAGGGCCCAACCGGCGCCTTCGCTCTGAATTCCTGTTACCGGGACAACACCTGGTTCTGAACATTTTTAGAAAGAATGAGTAAGTGAGCGAGGGAACAGTGCTGAAGGAGGAACAGCTTCTTTCCGCGTCTGCTTTAGGCTGGGAGTGGAGGACGCGTTCGGGATCGGACAGGACGAGTTGTAGGAACATGGAGAGCTCTGTAACTATGTCCAGCGGGCCATGACACACACAGTAGGCACACATCAAACACGCGGTAGGTGCGGGTGTCCAGTTGTCCAGTGAACATGCACATGGGAAGCCCAGGATGGGGTCCCGACAGTTAGAGGTTTACTGAGCCCTTACCATGGGTGTTACGAATGGAAAATTTTCATCATGTTCCTCTTCTTTTTTTGTGACAAGAGTTAGGTTTCTGACCGGCAAAGGAAAGATGCCATTTTGGGAATGTGTTTAAATAGAAAGTGTACCTTTAATTTCCTAATATGTGACTTCTAAAACTTCTTACCTTGCTTGAGATTTTCTGAATTTATGTCTAGCTCTAACATGGCTGTAGATGATGAAACTAGGCAGCACAGGTTACAAATAAGTGTTTTTCTTTTTGTTGCTTCTCAAAGGAAACATATTTGATGGATAGTGAACCAACCTGTTTATTGAAAAATCACTTCCCATAATTTTTGTTGCAGATTCTGGGGCCTCTAAAGTGTCATCTCCTTGGATGATTTGTTAAAAAAAAAAAAAAAGTGAACCAAGTATATGATGGCATTTGAAAAGTCTATGAAAATTATTATCTGTAGTTTTTCCTTGTGAAGGTAGCCTCACTCATCAAAGGTGCTAGTTACGCTCTCTGCGAAGAGCAGTCAGGATGCCTTGGCCAGACTGCTGATTCTTGTAAACAGACCTGGTGTGGGGATCTGGACCTGAGGACCTGGCACGGGGGGAGACGGGGGTGCGAGAGGACAGACGGAGGCCTGAGCGCCCCGTGCTGCTCTGGCATGGCCCTTGGATTCCCGGCCGTGCCACTGAGCTGTGTGCCGTGTACAGAGGTGCCCACTGGGCTCCATCCAGGCATTTTGTTGTCAGGACTTTTTACACTCCAAACATTTATTAAGGTCCCAGAGATTTTTATGTGCATTAATGTTGATCATATTTACTATTTTTGAAATGAAAACTTGCAAAATTTAAAATATGAATTCACTAATATTAAAATGAATTTCTCGGTTCTAATTTAAGCAACATCCTTTTACGAAAATGACTCTGTTTTTTAAAAATGAGTAAGAAAATTGTCCTTGTTGTGCAGTTTTGATCAGTCTCTCCAGTGTCTGACTTAACTGAAGGCAACTAGATTTTCACATCTGCTTCTATACTCAGTCTAATATTTGAACTGTTTCACTATAGTGCCTGAGCGATTGAGAATGAAAAAGATGAATTAAATCTTGGTAGCATTAAGAAAATCATTTGGAGTTCATGGATTGCTGAGGTTTCAGAACCTCCTAGAGTAAACCTGGACTGTACTTGGAGAAACTTGACTGAACTGTACGTTTCTCGAGGGCAGAGGCCACTGTGTTGGTTTCTGTCGTCGTTTTGGGGCCTGGTGGAATGTTCTCCGTGCCGCCTCCTTGAGGCAGTGGGTCGGTTCCACTTCCTCCTCCACGGTCCCCGGAAGGAAGCATCCTGTGAGTCAGGCGCGCCTTCTTGCCAGGCTGCCCCCCTGGTTAGTCACGGTGTCAGAAGCCCTCCGCCGCCCTACACGCAGCTGCCAGAGGCGCCACTGGGCTCTTTGTCCTGTGCCCAATGACACTGTAGACTGGTTACAAATCAAGATAAGTAGTTTAGGAAAAAACACTCTTTATCAGGACAGTGAATTCTAGGAAGTCTTGGAGTTTGCTGGGAGAAAGAAGCTAGAATTGTTTCTTGGAAACAGTGGGAGTTCTGCAGAAGTTTTGAGGCCTGTCTGGTACATAGCATCCCCTCTACACTCAGCGAGCCCGTGCTGTCTGTCTCCCGGTTCACATTTTCTGCACAGAGGAGTGGCAGGTGCTTGGAGAGTGAATGGAAGGCAATAATCAGGTCTCCATGGTAACAGCATTTTCCTTTGCCAAATGTTAGGTTAATGTCCAGACTGATCAAGAATATGCACAAACTTAGGGTGCAAATACATATACTGTTGGGATCACGTTTTCAGACTTGGAATAGAATGTAGGTAAACAATATCGAAAGGTATCTTTAAAGTTATATTGTGAATTTTGTATAAGACAGTGAGGTCTATAAATGATGTCATCTACATCGCAACAAATTTATTGGCTACATCAGGAAAAGGTCTTCATAAATAGTAGCATAAAAGCACTGACTTCAGTATGTTTGGTTTGCAAAGGAATAGAAACAAGTGTTTTAGAAACAGCATGATTGTGTCTGCTTATCTAAACGAGTAGTGGCATTTTTCTAACTGCTTGTCACTTGGGCACAGAAGATGTCATGGTACATTCGTACTAACAGTCTTTGAACTTCTTTCTCTGTCCTTTTCTGCCGGGCCGTATATTGCTGCCTATAGCGCTTCAGCATGGAAGGCATCTCAAATGTCATTCAGAACGGCCTCCGCCACACCTTTGGAAATTCAGGTGGAGAGAAACAGGTGCTCAGTTCTCCTTATTTTCCTCATTGTCTGCTTCTTGCATTTTCTGTGTAAGTGACGATCTCGAAAGCTGATGGTTTTACTAATTTACTAAGATCATTGCTTAAAAGAGAGAAATGAAAGTTTATTATCTGTATAGCCTTAATGATGAACAATTTCCTGTTGGGGAAAAAGCATTTTCTAAATTGGACAGTAGACTAAATACATTCTTAAGACATGTTTCAGAGCTCCATTTCTTGGTGCTACCTTTAAACAAGTAGATGTTAACATATTGACAAAATAAACTGCATGAGTAGAAAAATCTGTTCATGAAGATAACTAGAATATGCTACTCTTTTTAATTCCCAAAACCTAGGAAACGGCATCTCATGTTAGGGGGAAGAAAGCTAGATGTTGGTATCTTTCACACCAGAAGTTTAGGACGAAAATATTTAAAGAAACTACAAAGCAAGATCCTGTCTCAAAAAAAAAAAAAATTTAAAGAGTATAATTTAACCCCTTTTAAGTGAAGTTTTTTTTTTTTTTTTTTTGAGGTACTGGGGCTTGAACCTATGGCATTCATACTGAGCTACATTCACAGCTATATTAAAATTTTTGGAGACAGAGTCTTATTAAGGCACTAAGTTTCCCAGGCTAGGCTTGAACTTTGGATTTTCCTGCCTCAGCCTCTCATAGAGTGCTGGGATTATAGACGTAGGCTATCATGCTCAGCTTAATTCATGTGTTTTTTAAAGCACATTGTGTTGTCAGCCATGTCGGCTGTATCCCAAATGAGCAGGAGACGTCATCTGCACAAAGGTACCCATGTATGACTGTAGTCAGGTGCGTGGCATTTGTTGCATTTACACTTCCATGCAGTGACTGAAAGGCTGTCACGAACATGGAAAACAGCTGCAGTAATGGATGTACTTAAAACCACCTTTCACCATTGGAAATTTTAACTTCAGAAAAACAAGGCTTTGAAGTTAACTCTCATGTAAAAAATTCAGAAGGGGACAGACTCTCTCTAGACAGTGGAATCCAGGCCCCAGAGTTTCTCTGAAGATTCTGTGGTCACTCATAATCTTTGCAGTTTACCAGACCTGTGGGGGGGTGCGTTTTTATTTTTAACTCCGTGCCACTCATGTCTCAATCCACAGGTGGAAAAATAACTTCCAAACGGCCCAGGGCAGGGCAGTGGGCAGGCAGCTCCAAATCGCGGCTGCTGGCCCTTGGGCTGTGGTGCCAGTCCCTGGTGCTCCCTGGTGCCTGCTGCCTGTCGTGAGTGCCAGGAAGTGTGTTCCCGGATAAGGGATGTCTGGCTGGCTTTATACCTGGGCCTGGCCATGGGGAAGTCTAGTCTGCAAAGCCAGTGGAGCACTCACGTGCCTTAAGGTTGGATAGTTCGCTTTTCTGGGCCCGGGAGGCCAGTTACTGTTAAGCGATCCCCTGGTCTTGTTGCTTAGTTAGGTCTGGGTAAGAGCTCTCAGTGCCTGAGGAAGACAGCTGAGGGGTAGTGCGAGGAGACCACCGCACACTGCACTGAGGTGTTGCGTGGCGGGCAGGACCGCAGGAGGTTCTGGACAGTAACTTCTGGGTCGTTCTTTCATGTGATGTAGTTGCAGGACAACTCCTGCTTGTGAACCTTTCCAGATAATTAACTGTGGTTTGTCTCAGTATAAATCACTAACTTTTACTATTCGTTCCTCCTTTAGGCCATTTCCTTTTACTGTTCTCATTTCCTTTGATTTCTAAAAACACTTATAAATATTACACAGTAATTTAAAATAATAACACTTGTACACTTCTGAAATTATTCAATGTCTTTGTTAGCTCTGGAAGAACCTGTGATGAGTTTTTTAAAAGTCATCCTGTTACCCATATCATCTGTTTTATTCAGCCAAAATGGGAGTGGTTTTGAAAGAGAATGGCTGTTGGAAATTATTTTTGTGTGTTTTTAAAATTGTGTTCTTAGTTTACAGTTTTTTTTTTAAAACATGTTGAAAAACATGCAAGGAGAATGTTAGGTAAGACTTTTAAAATGGATGAATTGAGCAAATCATCCTCAGACTGAATCCTGTGAAATTGTCAGTAGCTGAAATGCAGAAAGGGGGTTTCTTATGTGGACATGAGGTTCTTGTGAAGCAGATAGAGGGGGTGACAGGCTGTGCTGTGGCTGAGTGAGGTCTCTGCTGGGTTTTCGTCACCAAAGCAGCTCATGCTTCATGTTATAAAGCAGACCTTCTAGTCATTGTATAGATTATTTTGCAGGTAAGTTTATTCAGATTTAAATGATGTCTTTTATTTTTTACCTTGGCAGTATTTGACAACAGTCATTCCTTATGAGAAGAAAAATGGACCACCATCTGTTGAAGATCTTCAAATATTAACAAAAAGTGAGCAAAGACTAAATCCATGTGTAATCTGCTTTGCTTTTGCCAGTTTCTTAAATCTTTAGTTTTAGTTAGCTAGTCTTGTTTAGTTTTGTCAATATTGGATAGTAAGTGATGGATATTACTTTTTTTTTTGAGAAAGAAACAATGACTGACCGTAACATCAAACACAGCACTAACTCTAGTGTCCAATTGTAGTTTTTCTCTTCTCCTTATTTTTTGAAATATTTATGAGGTAAAGTTTTGGGAAAAAACTTGAATCTTCACCAAAATGCTTTGTGGATTTCATGCAGCTGTGACTGTCACTAACTGACCGGAGAGATTTAGGATAAGCACTCCCCTTCTTAGGGATGCAAAGCCCACAAAGGTAGTTAGGGATTGAATATAAATTGACAGTGATGTTTTAAGAACATGCGTTTCATTCAGCAAATACTTGAAGCCCTGCTCTGTGCCATTTTCTCAGCACTTGGGATCGTTTAGTGAATTAAATAAAGATACTTCACTTTTCAGGGGCCTGAATTTTAATATAATTCATGAGATTTAAATATGCATTATGTTGGATATATCTTAGGGTGGTGGTGAATGAGGCTGAAATTCTGGTTCTAGCCCTGCTGTTTTCCAGGATCCCTTAGAAGTCATCATCTCTTGGTCACAATGAAAAACTACTATAAAAATAATTTTTTCAGTTTACTTCACAGTAAATGAATTATGTATGATGTGGAGTAGTTCATTGAAGGGATTGAATTTGCTAATCAGCTAAGTTCTTTCTAATTGTAAATATTTATGATAATTGCTAACTAGGAAGGACCCAAATGAAAGAGCATCCTATGGATAATATTAATGGTGAGGATATTTTAAAAATTTAGACATGGAGGAATAGACGGGAAGATTAAGATGTGAGGACAGTATTCACCACTTGCCTGCTCGGTAACATTAAACATTTATTTTTCCCTCTGGTGAACAATACTTGGAAAAAACACTTTATATTTACATATCGATAAATCAAGGGACACCAGCCAGTCCAAGTTAAAAGATCAAGCCATTCCCTTAATTTTCAGGAAGAGCTTGCAAATTTCCAAGTGTTTAAGATCATGTGGGAGGCGATTAATTACAGGGCTAGGTCTCTTAGTTCTGCTTTTAATAATGTTGGCTTTTGGTTGGTGACTTTATATAATAGGATGGTAAGAAGTTCTAAAATGTGATTGAAATTATAGTACTGAACATCACAGTCTTCCAAGGAAGGGCACGTGAGTGTTGCTCAGAGGCTAGGAAGTACTGAGAGGCCGCCCGCGGCTTCTCATACCAAGGACGAGCTGAAGTCACTGAGGTTCCATCGTTGTCAGAACGTCCTGGGGCTGATTCTTAGGTGACACAGATTGGAATCGTGGACTCCGAGGGAGGGAATGTCCCAGTGAAGACTTTACGGTATTGTTATGGAGACAGTGGGTGGAAGGAGGACCTTCATTTTGAAAGTGAAAAAACAAGCAGTTAGCTCTGGAAGTTTGGGGCGGACTCGTGTGTGCATGCTCACCTCGGCAGCACACACTGCGTACCTGTCTGTGAGGTTATCTCACCTGGAGAGTCTGGATGAAAAACTCCAGCCCAAAACACTGTGCTCAGTGGCTGCTTTCTCCTGCTTTGGTCATTACTGAGAAGACGAATTGTAAGGCTGGGGTGCGGCTCAGCAGAACGCTCACCTAACACTTGCCTCCGGGCCCGGGCTTCAGGGTGTAACAACACACACACCGCCACATCACACAGCCACATGGCCCCGCGGGACGGGGCGAGTCTCCTTGGCTGCTCTCAGGGGAGAAGGAGCGGATCCTGGTAGATGGCGGTGCTGCTTGCTGGATGGCTCTCACTCACGGGTCCCGCAGGTGTGATGACAGAGGGACAGGTGTGCTCCTCTTAGAGCACAGTAAACTCTTCAGTTCCTCCAGCTCGCAAGATGGACGGGGCTGAGTCCGAGCCACAGCACAGTCCACTGTCGTCATTCACTGTCCCGTGCTTCGTAGCACACAGTGGAGGTGCCGTGTCACCAGCCCAGCTCCCCTTTTCTGCCTCCAGTGTTTGGACCTGTTAAATCAGGGAACTAACTATCAGGAGGCCCTCAGTTCCTAAAACCCTCAAACCTTTATTTTTCTATTCCTTTACCCAGAAAATAACCTTTAATTTCTGATTCACTACTTCTTATCAAAGCTACAGTATTTGCAATTAAGTTATTGCTTTTGCTCTGAGTTTTAAATGTTATTTTTCCCTTTTTATCCTTTGTTTTACAGTTCTTCTTGCCATGAAGGATGATAGTGAGAAAGTTCCAAGTTTATTAACTGACTATATACTGAAAGGTGAGTTTTAAGTGGTTTATGGACAGTGGGTGGCAGTTTTGATTAAATTTATCATCTGGCTAAAATTCAAAGTAATTTACAAATGCATAATTATATTAATTGTATTGTATGGCGTGAAGTTAAATAGGTGACTGGCATATGCTATCAAGATTATCATTATATGAAACTTAACTTTTATCTGAGGTCCTTGGCTGGAAATACTTGCCACAGCTGCTATGAACAGTGAGGGAAGCAGTTGGAGACAATTCGTAGAGTACTGCCATAGTGCTGTGGCTCCCGGTGTAGAGATGCTGACCCTGGGCGGCTCCAGAAGCAGCGTCTGTCGTCTTGGGGACAGCAGAACAGGAAGGACAGATCATCAGTGGGGACAGGAGAAAACAGTCGAGCCAGTTTCCAGGGGGACCCACAGAAAGGGTGTGGGGGGCAGAGCGGGGAAGGAGAGTATAAAAAGAAAGACTTCCTGCCGTTCTGCACAGTGAACAATGGGTCCTAAGTCTCGGGCAAGATCGAGGGCCGACAGGACGGGAGCACGGGCGAGGCAAGGGCGACCCGGCATTAAGAGCTCTCTGCTGAGCAAAGCGCAGGGACTTGGATGATAAAGAGGGAACCGAACCACTTAGGCAAGTATTCTCCAAGCTGTTTCTTTTCAGTGAAATTATTATTATTATTATTTTTTGTTTTAGTTTTTTGAGACAGGGTCTTGTTTTATAGTTCAGGCTGGTCCTGAGCCCACTCTGTAGCCCAGGGAAGCCCGGAACTCAGCATTCCTCCTGCTTCTGCCTCCCAAGTGCTGGGATTACAGGTGTGAGTCACCATACCATACCCGGCACTGTGGTGTGTGGTACTGATTGCTGGTGGGTGAGTCACCACGCCCAGTATTGTTGTACACGTGGTGACCGGGATTGAACCAGGGATGGACCTTGTGCTTGCTAGGCGGGCGCTGGAACCTCTGAGCTAAATCTCCGGCCCAAGTGAAATTATTTTTTTTTAGGAACAAGAGTGACTTGGGTGCAGCAGATTTTGAGCACATCACCAAGGTTATCTGTCATGGCAGCCGGGTTTGGAGCACAGCCCTTTCTGGGGCATTGTTTGGATTCTAAGGAAGGTTAGGGTTTTTTTTTTTCTGGTTTTGTTTTTGTTTTTGAGATCTATCATATCTCCGATGGGCCTTTTCTTCAACCATAGCTTCATAAGAATGGACAGGCTCCAAATGACTAGTGCACGAGCATTAAGTATGAGACTAGATGAGTGTGCACACACAGGCCAGTCACGAGCGGGCACACTCGGGGAGCAGACTGTTTGCACTGCTTTTGAATATGCTGTTGTCTTCCCAACAGGTGGCTTTTTCTCCCGATTAGCATTCCAATTTTTCTTTTATACCTGACATTTGTTTGCTTTTGTGTTTTGCTAGCATTGGTATGAAAACTGGATTGTCTGAGGTTTGTTCTTCTAGAGGTGGAACAGGAATGAGACAAACATAAAGAACATGTCTTAGTTTTTAATTCTATGGTAGGGTCTCGAGGGCACCCCCAGTGTATGGGGGGGGCCCAGAGTGCACTTGGAAGGACTTCCTGTCCACATGGAGGGATGTTAGGACCCTGAGGACATTTTTAATCCTTCACTCTGAAAACCCCGAGTCTAACTGTGAACCACCCTGCATGCCTGAGCGAGGCAGCATCTGGCTAACTGTGCATGCCTAGCAGCTGGCCCCATCTGGCTTAGTCCCGTCTCTCCTGCCCCTGCTTCTGATGAGCTGTTGCTGTGCATGTGGCGCTTTTGTCTTGGGTCTGACTTGCGAGGACTGGGGGAAGGAAGCCAGGAAGACTCGGCCATTGATTCTGAGTCCAGAAATGGGCAGCTGTTCAGGTGGGGCGGGCGGGTGCTGACGTGGGATCACTGAAAATGCCTTTTCCACCTGGCCTCCTCAACACTCGGCCTGTCGGCTTCCCTTCCCCGGGGACAGGACACAGGACAGTGTTGGGAGGGGGAGAATACTCCTTCCCCTCGTTTGCTGGTCTTTGCCATGGTCTTAATCCTGCTGAGTGTCCTTGGCTGTCCCAGCGTAATGTCCCATCTTAGTCTTAATGCCAGGGTCAGAGGAGAAAGAACGGGAAGCATCTGCTCCTCACACCTACCTATGTCGCCTTTGGCTGTGGTGCCGAAGGCCGGAGATGTAGCTGTGGCTGCTGTGGTGCTGATCCTAGGTGGGCAAAGACTGCACACTGACAGTCTTTGACGTCCTAAGAGAGCCCGTGTGCTGTTAAAACCTTGTGGTACAAGGCTAAAGGTACGGGCCTATGTGGACCGCTGAGGTGGTTCCCTGAGAGACATGGCCTTCGGTGTCTCATTTCTGGGAAATTCTGACGTGTCTTGAAAGTGCTCCTCGTTGTTGGCGTAGCCTCTTAGAGCATTTAAACTTAACTGTGATAGGTCCTCGTACTAATCTTTGGTCATTACTTAATGGTGCTTTTTTAAAAATACATACTGTGTATATAAAGTAAACACTTGATGTAAATATATACAAGATACATTTCTTCCTGAAAGTTTTCTTTCTCTTCTAGTTCTGTGTCCCACCTAAAGCAGTGTCATCTGGAGCAGCTCTGTCTCCCGTGGACGACAAGTCTGACTTCCCGGCGCATTACTGGGAAAGCGGGCCTTGTGCTACTGGAAACCTAGCACACTCGGGTTTGTGATTCAGTATTAACAGATCGTGACTTCACTAATTCTTTGGATTATAGAGCCAAGAAAATGATGGCAAATTCTGTCTAGAGATGGTCTTGGTAAATCTGACAATTATGAACGATTCTCTAGTAGAAATATTAATTGTGCATGTGCAGTTAGTTTTCAAGTATGCCTCTGAGTTTTTATGGCTTTCTACTTCTAAATTGCACTGAAAATGAACGTGAGGCTTTGAGAGATTTATACTGTGAGCTATTCAGTGAGGGCAAGAACACTGATTTTTATGACAACTGTCAGTATAAACATTACCTACCAGTATTGTCCAGAGACCAAAACTTAAATTTGTACTGTTCTGAAGACACAACACCGGAGTAAGCATTACTGTGGCTCCGTAGCGAGCCGGCTCTGGGGTGACTGGTCTGGTAGCTTCTGCCTGTTTCCCCACACCCGCACACTCCGTGAGGTCGCTACTGTCAAAGACTTGGGCGCTCACTTCAGCTGTCTCAGTGTTCTGTGTGTCTTTGAAGAAGTGTACTTTAAAAGGAGCCCGTATCCTTCTTGGTGCTTACTGGACTGTGTGCTGTAGCACTGCCCACGCGGAGCCCGGGATGGGTCTGTTCGTTGGATCCCCGTGTGCTTTCCGCCATTCCCGGCTCCCACGTCTCATCCTTCCCCACTGGAACCAGTTCTAGACACAGCTACTCATGGATGTATCACTCATCTGAACCACGTTGCCAGTTTCAGTCAAGCTGATGGTATTTAATAAATGTAAAAATAATACACTCTTAAGAGTTTCCTTGTGTTTTTCCCCCTTGTGGCACTATCTGTCCACGGGCACTTAATACCGAAGAATGTCTGTCACTGAAGCACGTAGCTGGAAGAGTCCCATTTAACGCCACGATGCTCGAGGAAGAGGGCACAGGCGCTTCCCCATTCGGCTGAGCTGCTGCGGAATGACAGACATGACAGTGACAGACATCCGTTCTGGGCTGCGAGTCCCACAGCTCTGGCACTGTCCTCACCGACTCACTCGAGGGTAGAGGAGTCGGGGACTTTAAGCTCCCCCGAGCCTGTGTGCACAGGCTGGTACAGCCCCTCACCCACTGACTGAGGGGCGGGCGGTTCGGAGGTTGACACTAGTGTGCATTTTGGCTGTTATCTAAAGGTCTGTGCAACTTGAAAGGGTTTTCTTGTTTTATTAGAGCCTTACTGGATAGCAAATATGTGGAACTGACTTGCTACTTCCTCTAAATTGATGATGCATACTTACCGGTCATAATTTAAATAAATTTGGTCTGAATTTGCAAAAAGTTACGTTTTACATGAAAGAAATGTAGCTTTAAAAGGTAAACAGTATCGCAAAAAGCCCTTGGGGATATTTCTTGGAGATTCAACAATGGTCTGTTTAACCCTTTCTGAAGTGTGTGAAAACATGCCTACTTTTTCCTGTCTGTTCAGAGTCCCCTGAACTACGTGTTCTACTGATTCTGATAACACTTCTTCAGTAGTAAACTGCTGTAGGTGTCTCTGTCATGTTCCTTCTCCACAACACGCATTAGTTTTTTTTTTGTTTGTTTTGTTTTTTTTGAGACAGGGTCTCTCGCTTTGTAGTTCAGGCTGGCCCTGAGCTCACTGTGTAGTCCAGGCACGCCTGGAACTCAGTAATCCTCCTGCCTCTGCCTCCCGAGTGCTGTGATTACAGGCGTGAGCCACCACACCCGGCACTGTGGTATGTGGTATTGACTGCTGGTGGACATGAGTCACCACAAGCTGACTATACGTAACCTGAAAGTCAGATCCAAAATGCTTCAGTCTGTCCAAGCACCACCACTATGGAAAATTCTAGACCTGACATCAGGTGACAGGTCGATCAGAACACAGCACTACTAACAACACTATGTGAATTACCATTAGGCTCTGTGTAGAAGGTGTGTATGAAACATAAGTGGATTTCGTGTTTAGATTTGGTCTCACACCTAAGAAACGCAAAAATACCCCCAAATCTAAAGGCACTTCATGTCTGAAACACTTAGGTGGAGGCCTGACATGCACTCAGGGTGGGAGGGTGAGCGCATTTCTGACCCCGTGACTAGCGGCGGGCAGAGTTCAGGGCTCCCGAAGAGCAGCTCCACCAGGGCACTGTTCTGACAAGGGCTTCTTAGGAAAGGGGCACCACCAAGACAGGCAGCGTCCTGTGACGCTGGAGGTGTGCCCGACTGAGAACTGCAAAACAAAAGTGCCATTTGTCTTCCTGATCCTAGATAAGGAGTCTTTCAGAAAGGTCCTTGATGTGACTTTGACTCAGTGTTTATTTGCTGCCAACAACCAAGTTGTAAATTATCCTGTTACAGCTTTCCTTTCTGAAGAAAACAAAAACAAACTGTAGAACTACGGTGCACTCCAAGTGCCATATATCTATTTTATTCTTCAGGAAATTATATTTGTTTTTCTTTTACAAGAGCACAACAGGAACCAAAGTAAAAGAGTAATAGATACAGCACTCAGGATAAATCATATCTTTAAAATAATGATAGAAAAATTTACACCTTGTCCTATGTCCTGTTAGTATTTTCATATGGCCATGATTGAAAAAACAAAAAGCAAGCATTTACATTTTTTTTTCCATAAAGGCTTTTTATGCCAGGAATGGGTTAATTGTCAACAAAATTTTATACTAATCAGACTGATGTCAACTATTTTGGTAATAACATATCATTAACAAATTTTTTTTGGAAATAGATAAAAATATTGCCCCTCGATAATAAATCTTTTTGTTTCTTTGATGCAAACAGCTACAACGCCTTTTTCTTTTTTCTTTTTGATATTCTAAGACAAAAAAAAATGGTTAATCTTCAGATTAATAAATTAGGTCATTATAATAATAAATTAATTTTTTTTAAAGTTCAGCAACCTCTGTCCAAGTATTTACAACAATACTTGAAATTTCCTTTATAAAACAGAACACATTTTCTTTTCACATTAAGCATACTGGGTATCTGTGTCTCTCACAACAAGCATTTTTAAAAGGAAAATCAATGCACAAATGGGTCATTAGTATAAAAGTGCTAAGAGCTGTTTGAAAAGTTAACACTATAGTATACAGTCAGTTATATTTGAGGCAAACTACAACAAACTTCCAGCTTATTGTGGACAATATTCCAGTAGTTGTTTCAAACAGTTGTTTGAAAAAAAAAAAAAATCCAGGAGCTGATTAGTGATGCAGATGAAACTGCCGTCAGTGTCTGGCCAGTGAGTGAACTGGAAACCGACTGAAAGCAAATCCAAATGAAGCCCACGGTCATCAGGAGTATCTTCTCCACAGCAGGCGTGATGCTGGCTGCTCAAAGGACGTGCGGCGCACACGCATGCACGCGTGCACACACACACACACACACACACATACTCAGACGCTCACACAAACATCTTCCCAATTAAACTGCAGGTAGAATGAGATTTTGTTATTCAGAAAAAAAATCTAAGTGATCCAAAGCATTGATATGGAATGCCTGTTTATCTGCCTTTGCTCTGGTTAAAATCTCATAAAAATACATTCAACAGGAAAACATAAATTGTATGTGTATAAATATATATGCATATATATTATATACACATGCACACAAATACTTTTGTTTTTCAAAGCATAAGATAGTTACATAAATATTCCTATAATTGCTAAAGTTTAAAGAGGCATAATTTTTTTGAGCTTCAACAAAGGTGCTTTGAATAATATACAATTAAAATGAAGTAGTTTCTATTTTGCAGAATCAGTCTATAATAAGGAAAAAAAAAATCCCCAGACAGTCTTTTTTTAAAAAAGTTTCTTCTTAAGCTAGAGCTTCAACAAGAACTATGAACAACCAACAATAGAACAGAACAAAAGCAACAACGAACAATGAAGTTCAGCCCCTGGAAATGCCTGGCATCCTTCACCCTCTCCCTCCTTCCTGCCACACTGCTGTAAGAAAAGCTCCAGTGCTCACACCGAGAAATGACTTAGGTCTCGTTCATTTGCTGTCTCTCCTAGGAACTGGCTGATTGGCTTGGAAGAAAACAAAAGCAGCAAAAAAGTCTAACTGTATATATCCGTAAGAACCCGCTTTAGAGAAATGGTACTACCGCATTTCCCTGGCTTCCTCACTGCCTACTGCAGCTGTGACTGTATAGAAAAGAAACTTGTGGCTTTAGACCTGGGATGGCTATCGAAAGTTCGGGTGCTCGCTTCGGCAGCACATATACTAAAATTGGAAAGTTCGGATGCACTCGCCTGGTAGTTCTAAGGTGGTTATGGCAGCCGGGTTGTGAGGCCTTTCTGTTTCCTGCTCCTTCAGGCCTGAGCTTTGCAGCAACCAGTGCAGTCTTCAGAGAAACAGGAAAAAATATCCTCGGCCACTGAACTGCTTCTGTTTGACTGGATTTTTCCTCCAGCCAAGCTGACCAATTTTTCTTTCCAACACCACCCTCCCGCCCATTTCCCCAACCAAACGCACTGTCCCCACCCCCAAGAATCTCTACAGCTATATTACAAGTAATATACCTTAGCAACTTTAAAAACTTTGGTTCTAAGAAAACACTTGGTCAGTTATCTTGAGGAAAGTGGGAATGCTTGTTCTGCACACTGCTGTCGACAGAGCCCATCCCAGTAAGTTCTCAGTGCTGTACATCAAGTCCCAATCCAACACAATCCACTAAGCAAGTGCACAAATTCTAGTTTACTTTAAGAGCAGATTTAGTTGTTTTCTGTCTTTGAAAACCCCAACCACGTTGACTTTCTTCACACAGTTTGGTAGAAATTGTCTGCCTGTAGATGGTTTTGTTTCTGCATGCTGTAGAAGCCGCTGAATCTTGCATCGGGTTCAGCAATTCTTAGCATTCTCTGGGAACCATCCACCTGGACACGGGTCCCCTTCTTGCAGTCCACAGATACCAACTGATTATTCAAGGAAGAAGGCTGTTCAGTGAGAGGAAGAAAAAAAACACACACACACACATACACACACACACACGGAGAATTAGTCGGCTTTCATTCCACTAAGGTACAGACCTTGAAGACCCACTCAGGTGAGGTAACAGTCTCACAGTTCCCTGCTGTCAGACTCTGTGAAGTGTCCCTCTCCCTTCCACTATGCTTTTTTTTTTTTTGAGACAGGGTCTTGCTTTGTAGTTCAGGCTGGCCCTGAGCTCACTATGTAGCCCAGGCAAGCCTCGAACTCAGCAATCCTCCTGTCTCTGCCTCCTGAGTGCTGGGATGACAGGCGTGAGCCACCACACCCGGCCCTTCCACTATGCTTTTGTTGGTGACGTGACGTGATAGCTATCTTCAGATGCTCGAAGCAAAGGCTAAGGAGGTTGAAAAGCTAAGGAAGTTATGAAGCAGGCAGACTGGAAGTAGAGGCCATGTTCCATGCCAAAAGAAAATCCATGGCAAGATAACAATCCAACAGAAATTTTATCTGAGAGTTAATTAGATGGTAGGTTGGGTAAAGTATTTATTCAGACTGTTTCTAATTCTCGAAGTGGTATGACTGTTAAAAATACAAAAGATGAAATTAGAGTTGAAAGAAATTATGACATTTCCCTTAATACAATTTTTGCCTTTAAAATAGGCAGGTTCAGAGGCCTTTTATGTTTATATTCAAACACATGCATATTTTTTCCCTCGCTAAGAAGTCTTCTTCACTCGTCCAGTGGCCCCTGGCGCTCTTTCTGCTTCTAGTGCTGTCTCTCCCCTCTGACATCTCTACCTGCCTTCTGGGCTTTTGTATATTCTCATTCTCTTTGAGCTCTGACAGCCCTTTCCTGAGTATTCTTTCTCTCCTTTTGTGATTTGTCTCTCCCAATTCTGCATTGATAAATAATTGAGAAATACAAGGCAATCAGGTTTTGATTTCTAATATAAACATTAATTTAGGAATCAATCCACAGGCATTTGTTCATTTGAAAACTTTAGATTACATCAGGAAGCTTGCCTGTGAGAGATGAGGACTCGGAATGAGTGGATGATGCTATCACCTCATCCCGGCCCAGAACTGGGTTTTGATTGCTACAGCTCGATATGCCTTTTGAGGCTGTAAGCAGTGAAGTAAAAATTTCATTGGCTCATCTAGAAGATAAACTATTTTAAGGAATGTAACAATGGAAGCTTCCCTCATTTAATCACACAAGAGACTAAAAGCTCAGGACTGTACCTTCGTTGGTGTTCGATACCAGCACAGCAGCGGTACCCACTGTTTCTTTTGATTGATGAACAGGAATGCGATTATAATAGAGAGGCATATTATTGTGGGCACCACAACTGAGACAATGGAGTCGAGGGAGGAGTCTTCGCTTGGGTGCAGCCTGCTGCTGTCTCTGTAGTCCACCTGGGGGTGACCCACATCTAGGAGAAAAAAATTCCAGCCACTTAATACTTAAACCAGAATTTCTAAGGATTATTTGAATTACACTGCAAATAGAGGTCAGCAACTCAGTTTTATTGCTTCCTGGTGCTCTGCAGCCAAATATGCTTAAGGTCTAATGTTGCTCCAAAGAGCTATCAGTAGAGGGTAAAGTTCTTAGGGGTGGATTAAAAGAAAAAAAACAAAAAATTAGGGTGAGCATGTTAATAATTGGGCAAGATGATAATGGCTAATCAAGAAAATAAGTGGCAAAAATAATTTAAAAATATTTTGATTAATATTAAACATTTTGATTACAAGAGTTTATGTTTTAAAATATGGTCTATACACACACACACACATATGGGCTAAAATTTTGGAACAGAAACATTAGCTCCTTGCTTACTGGCAAACAAGAGACTAAAATAAAGTATTTTCTAATTGATATAACAGCAAAGATTAATTAGACCAAAAATAAAACCTGCAGCAGAAGTGTCATCTTTCACTTTGCTTAGTTTTTAGCAAAAAATGCAGACTGTTGAAAGACTCAGTAGGTCCTTTTTTTTTTTTTTTTTTTTTTGCAGTACCAGGGATCAAACTCAGGCCCTTCTGCTTCCAAGGTAGGTGTGGTACCACTTGACCTAAATCCCTGGCCCAGTAGATCCATGTTTTCCTCTCTTTATTAACTGTACTTGCACAGGGGACATTTCATTTTGCTCTTATGAATGAAGAGCTGATTTTTTAGGAAACCATTCTCACAGGTGATACTGTAGACAGGGTTAAGGCTAAAGGGTGTTTCAATAAGGTTCTTTAGTTTTGTTTCTAAAAAACCATTCTAGTCAGGTTCTCTAAGTGTCAAAGACCAGTTGAGTGAAAGACACAGGACCCAGACAATCAAAGACAATTAACCCTTGATTGTTCCAGAGATGCTACTCACGAGATAATGCAGTGTGGACATATCGTGTAAAAAAAACCTCAGATTCTTGATTTGCTCGCATGCGATCTGTGGATAGGGCTACGAAGGATGGGAAGATAAATTTCTTACGCATTTTAGCCAGTGTGGAAGTTAGTATTTTATAGGAAAGGGAGAAAAACCTTTATCAACAAGATAAAATCAACACTGTCCTGATTAATTTAGGTTTTAAATAAAAATTGAACAAAAATGAATCTTTGCATCGTTGTAATTCCCAGTGATACAGGGATTATTTTAGGACTGTGTCTTACAAGAAGATTAAAAAGTAAATTAAAGAAAATCTTAGTGTTAAGAAAATTAAGCGGAAACTGAAGTTTCCATATAAAACTGTCTTGCTGTTCTGTTTTGATGTTTAAAGGAAGTGAACTTAAGAGCAGCCAAAGGAAATAATGAAAACGGTTATCACCAGTAGGCTTCACAATCTCTTAGGTTAAATCAGTTGCATGGGAGAAGCATATATCGGCATATAAGGAAACTTCTCCTCAAGAACTGTAAGAAGGTACTGTGCACAAGTCCCCAGCGTGCCACAGTAGGCAGGGCTGATTCTGTGACCAAAGCCTGCGTCTGCCACAGAGCCAGGCACTCACAGGCACTGATGTTTACTGACTGATTTAAGCATAATGCTAATGCACTTTGGGTAGGGCAGTGAAACGAGCAGCCAAAACTCCAGGAATTTGCTCTCTGGTCATCCAGCTTGATCCAAGAATAACTTTTAAGCCATGTAAATGTACAGCCATTTATCTCAAGCAATAAGTACTGCCTCTCCCCAAAGAAACAAAGACACTGTACAGGAAGCACTCTGAAAATGTATATGGTGTCGACAGGAGGCAGTGTTGAGCTGTGGCTCAGACCAAGTTTATACTAGGGTTCTTTTGGAGAAGGCAGTACTGAACTTGGCTAGTACTTAGCTATCAAGAAACAAACTAACCTCTTTATTATACACAACTGAAAGGACCACCCCCCCCCCAAAGTCATAGAATAAACCTGGTGACTGGAAAATTTAGCGCATGTAAAAAAACTGAACTCTTGGGCTGGAGGGTTAGCTCAGTGGTTCTGGCGCCTGCCTCGCAAGCCCAAGGTCCTGAGTTCAACCCCCGGTAACCACATACAATGCCGGGCAGGGAGACTCACGCCCACCAGCCATCAATACCACATACAACAGTGCTGGGTGTGGTGACTAACGCCCACCAGCAGTCAACACCACATCCCACAGTGCTGGGCGTGGTGGCTCACACCTGTCATCCCAGCACTCGGGAGGCAGAGATAGGAGGATTGCTGAGTTTGAGGCTTGCCTGGGCTCCATAGTGAGCTCAGGGCCAGCCTGAACTACAAAGCAAGACCCTGTCTCAAAAAAAAAAAAAAAAAAACAACAAAAAAACAACTGAACTCTTCTGGAGAGAAAACCACCTGGAAGAGAGCGATCTAATGCATTTGTGTTTAGCATAGAACCCACAGGCACAGTGAACAGTCCCCAGTTTACAAAGTTTACTCAGGTACAGACTTGTGAGAGATGGCTTAGAAATTCCATATCAACCACTCACGCAGTAGGAGTGCTTCCAACATACATGACTAGGAACATATTTCTTTTTTCTTTTTCCTGATTCTAGGATCAGACTCATGACCTAGTGCTTACAAGGCAGGGCAGCACCACTGAGCCAAATCCCCAGCCTAGGAACATATTTCTTTCCATCCTCACAAAGCTTATGCATGTAGGGCCAAGAAATTTATCCAATTACTTGCCGACTTATTTTACCAATGTTTGGTACTTAATATGTTCCAGCCAGCAGGTCTTTCTGTAGTAGTTTCTCCTTCTCCTAGGTACTGGAGATCCGATTCGAGAAGCTGCCCTCGTGAGGCAGATGGTGGACCCACTCAGCTAAATCCTCAGCCCCTGTAGTAGTTATTCGAACTTATTTGGCCAGCCATTTAAAATATTCATAGGACGTTATTAAAAGTAGGAAAGAACAAGGTAGGCCACAGAGAAGACCAGACAAATCTCCAGTGACGTCGACACTGACCTCTGGGGAGGTGAACGATGTCGTTTTCACTCAGTGTGGGCCACGCGGGGACTTCCAGCTCAATCTCTCCGCGGTAGTTTTTCTTCTCGATGGGTATGTTAGTCGGTTCTGGAACATACATTTCTAGAAGAAGGAAGCAGTGTTCGTGAGAGGTGATGGGGAAGCTGCTTTTCAACTGGCTTTCGTATCATCTGAATGGGACATCCAGTCCACTCTGTTTATCAGGGCATGGACGGTCCAGATTCTGTATTTTCATCAGAGGCTAGAGTCACTCACTGTGCAATGGGTGGGAAGCATTTCTTACATCACTGGAAAGAACAAGTTTGTACCCATGGGGTTTCTTCATGTCAGGTGTTGCTGTCTCCATGGCTGTGTATCAGCTGATGAGGGCTGACTAACGGGAGGGCTTATTCTGGGGCACTGGGATACTGTACTGTAATAGCTGTGGCTCTGTAATCCACAGGAAGTGGACCCTGTCGCCCCTCGGCTGGCTTCCACTACAGGCACAGAGGGAGGCGACGCGTGAGCACAGCCCGCGCAGGCCTCAGGTGGCTTTGGCGGTGCTCAGGGGCTGCTCCGGCTGCAGTTCGCCCTCAGCCACGGAGACTGCACGGCCTGGTTTGAGTAGAGGCATTGTGATCAACACAGTACTAGAACGTGAAGCACAACGGTCTAAGAACACCCTTTATCCTCACATCTTTTGGAAGCCAAGCTGTAGAAAGGATCAGAGAAGAAATTTCAGGGCTTTCTCAGTACATTCTTATACTAAACTTCATCTGGCTGACATCCAGCCCAGCAGTTTAAGGAAAAGAATCCTTAACCTCAATTTTCAAAATGTTACAACAGAAGTTGTACCACTCATGTACTTCTTTTGATCAAATCTGTTCCATATAAGTGATTTTTATAAAGATGTTTGTCATCATTAATAATCCTAAATACTCACTACAACCCAAAGATCAAAACAAAATACATAGAATGTGAGTTAAACAGGGTTAATAATCCCTCTGTTTGATGGTTTTCAATCCCAGGGCTTGGTAAGCTTCCAGCACGGGTTAACAAGCACTCAGCCAGGGAAATACACAGGCAGGTAAAGGAAAATCACTCCAGGTTATGCATGAGTAAGTGGCGGGGCCGGGATTCTGATGTATGGCATTCCAGGGCCCTGGGGTTCCAAAGCTCAAGGTCTCTGGCTTCATCCAAGTAAGAGCCATTTTAACCTTAGTCCTCTAAGCTTCTGGTTTCTTACTTACAAGGCTTCTATGTTTAAAAGGCCTTTCGTTTCCAAAATCTCAGTGGGCCCCTTCCTGCCAACTCCAGAATTCAAAATGGGATGTAGCAAAAATCTGTGCAGAAACAGGGCTGAACACAAGTTAATGACTCTCAGAAAGCCAGCTTGGTGGCACACAGCCTGTAATCCTAGCACTTGGGAGGCTGAGGCAGGGGGACTGCCTAGAGTTGGAGGCCAGCCTGGACTCATGGTGAATTCAAGGCCAGCCTGAATCATATAACGAGATCCTACCTCAAAAGCTTTCTGCATCAGAATCATCCACAACTCTTATAAGCCGCACTGACTAGCCGGGTCCTGACTTGGTAGGTCCGGGAAGTGAGTGTCTATAGAGGCATGGTGCTCTGCCCAGCCCCTGATTCATGTGCCTCAATCTCCCCAGAATCCGGGAAAAACACCACTTGTGTTGACGTCTTTCAGTGCATGGCGTCCTTTCATCCCTTCCCTGCCCTTCCTATGACTGCCGGCACCGCGCGCGGTTGGCCGCCAAGTCTCAGCACGGGGAGGGAACAGGCGGTCTGTTCCAGCAAACCTGGTGTGGTCGACAGCCACGTAGCAAAAGCCTCGGCAGCAGTTCCGCCTCAGGGTCTCGGGTACGGGCGAGGGTCCACAGCTGCTTCCCGTGTACATCCTACATGCAAGTCTACCCGCTGGGGAGACAGCTCTGAGCTGCACCAGTCCTCGCTGAGTCCGGGTCTCTCCTGACTGCCCAGCAGCTCCCGGCCCATCCTGCCGGCTTGTGCCCTCACTCAGTTGGGCTCCGAGTAAAACCCAGCCACAGCTCCTTTCCCATAAAACACAGCTCTGGTTTAAAGCCCACAAGTGTGCGTGTTTTAATTTGAACTTGAGAGAAAAGACTTCTAAGAGTTTTGCCAAAAAAAGAGAATAAATCTATCAGTAAAAAGCTGCAGAAAAAAGGAGTAGAATGCCGTTTGTTTCCATGGCTGGATCCAGGCACTGTAAGGCTGAAGACTGCACTTGGCCCCAGAGTCCTCCCTAGCGGAGCCCTGCTACTGCTCCTGCCGCGGAGGGACACGGCCGCGGAGGGACACGGCCGCGGAGGGACACGGCCGCGGAGGGACACAACTCCCGCCTCGGCAGGACCACAGCCGCAGGGCCGCAGCCGGGACTCCTGCCCTGTCCTGTCCTATCGCTGTGGACTGCAGAGGTGCTGAAGGCAACTTAGTGGTGAAACGTTTTATCTCCAGAGGTAGCTGGACATTGTTAGAGGCACCTTCCTCAGAGTGTCCTTTTCTGGAATGTAGGGCAGAGGCTTGAGGCTCACAAGCCGGGGCCCCGCCCCTGGGAGGTAGCTCGGGGCCCAGCGCGTCCCAGATCTGCTGAACGGCTGCACGACATTGGCCACTCACCGAACCGTCCCCCCACTCACTCCAGTAAAGGGAGCAAAGGAACAACAATTGACCACCTCCCCAGCTTACAGCTCTGACTCCCATCCCGAGACGGCGCCAGGGAGAACGGCATTCCCGACCCGGACCTCTCCCGCTGCCTGCAGACCAGGGTACCCCGCTGCTGTCCTTTAAGGACGCCTCCTAGCACTTCCGAGAGCGCATGCGCTGTGCGGACCAGAAGCGGAGGCCTAAGGCTCCGGTGAAGGTTGCACGGAGAGCCGTCTTAACAAGGGGCTAGAACCCATCTGCCTTCATCTGCACAGCACGGCAGAAGCTACATGGTCCAGTCTGCTCAGAGGCAAGATAGACAACGGATCATCCACGGCACAGCAGAAGGGAGAGTCCATCAGTGAAAATTAAGTTTCAGTCTGACAATAAATCCTGAGAAGCCAATGGAGAATCTTGGGTGATGAACAGGATGTTAGCAGTGCCTGTCTTTGTGTGAAATCCACAAACCAAGGAGCCTGAATCGGTCCTGTCCCATTCCTGTGCATCTGCGGTGCATGTCACGGCTGTCTTGGCTTCTTATGCCCTAGTCCGTCCTGCCCCCGCCCTGCCCATCTTCCAATATACTTGCCATGCATGGCAAACATCTGCTCAAAATTGAGCCTCCCCACTCCAACAAAAAACCAAAACACAACTTGTTTGATCCTCAAAACATTACTAATCTTGACCAGTGCTGGCTGATCTTTTCTGTCCTTACTTCCTGCTCCTAGAATCCGCATCTCCGGGACACTGGCTGGGACCTCTCCCATCTCAAGGTCTTTGGTAACGCTCCCTTCCTTCTTCATTCCGACAAAGCGTGTACCTGTTCTTCAGGATCTAGTGCAAATCCTTGCTCTGTGAAACCTGCAGGTCACTCTCGATGGACTAAAATCCTGTGTAGGAATGTGGCATCCATGGGCCGCATCAGTCACACACCCATCGTCTCTAAGTTATCTTTCCTGTTCTCTTTTGGGATACTGCAACCACTCTTGTTAAGGGTATTAGGACAAACTTGCATTTCTCTGTCTTACAACCAGAGGGCCGGTGAGGAGGGTTCGGCAAACAGAAACTGAGGAGCCCTGGGAATGAGGGAAAAACACAAGAGAGCTTGTGATTTGGAAGCCAAGTGAGAAAGGGGTTCAGGCAGGAAGAAGCCAGCAGCTGCGTCAGGAGCTGCTATTACCCAAGTCAAGAAGGTAAGTGGGAGTCACTGTTTTGCATTGAAGGCTGCTCTTTTTTGGGGGATAAATGGATATTTTCAGAACTGCTCAAACAGGGCTTGTCTGCACAACACCTAAATAAGAGGCCAACGTGTACTGTTCAGGTGAACGCTGTGGGTTTTACAATTATACAGCGTAAAATGTGCTTCTGAATTGGCAGGAATCCCAGCGCACGGATCTGGGCAAGCGAGCCTCTCTAACACAATGCTGCAAGAAGCCAGCAGCAGCGAGGTGTGGGCGGGAAGGCTCTCGAAGCACTGGGGCTCCCTCATCGGGATCTAGGCGTGAGCCCTCCCTCCCGTCTTCTCTGCGCCGCCCAGACTGCCCAGTCTGTGTGTCAGGGTCAGCGTGGAGGCCGCCGCAGGGAGAGCTCACGCTCTGGTTCTGGGACTAGGAGCAGGGGACAGGGCTGTCTCAGCAGGAGACAGAGGCTCAGGAACCAGGAGAAGGCTTGGCGGAGGGTCCGGGCAGTTGTGGGCCCGCAGGTGGGACGCAGAGGCTGAAGGAGGCAGCTGACGCGAAGTGTGGGGCTGCGGGAGAGGTGCAGGCACAGGGCCCAGGGCAGCCAGCGGGGCCTCGCCAGTCCCCCTCCATGCGGAGGAGGTGACAGGGGCACCGGAAGACCCGGGACGAGGCTGCACGTGACGGTGGGTGAAGGCCGGAACTGACAAACTGAGCACAGAATGAACCACAACTGCGTTCTTTAAGTGCCAGACCTGCACGAGGCGCCGAGAGCCACGCACACTGCCACAGCTCCCAGGCACGCTCCCTCCCGGCCCGATCCTTTCTAACGAGTCCGGTCTGACCCAGCAGCGAAGCTGCCACTTGGGCAGGGCCGGCGGCCCTCGTAGATTAGTTAGCTATGGCTTCTCTGCCAGGAAATGTCCACAGGATGCAAGTCAGAAGAACCACAGCGATTCTGACCCAGAACCCAAACCAGCCCTCGCCTGGCGGCCTGGTACCCGGGGTGTTTATGTGGGACGATTTCAGCTAGGCCTGCACTCGGCTCGGGCCGCGTGACCTCATGGCTGCGGGGCAGGTTCTGAGTCTGAAGTCAACATTACAGCTCGACAGAGGGAGGATGGCGGCTGATATACCTGGACACATTGGGCAGCAGCTTCCTTCCACGTTGATGGGCTCCACGCAGGGCAGAGGGGGACAGCTGACGGTCGAGCAGAGGGTCTGGCCTTGCAGGCAGTAGCAGTGCGTGCAGCTGTCAATGTCCCACCGCTCCTCGTCGGCATAGGCTTTGCCACTGAAGTGACACACAGCCTTCTTTGGAACTGTGTCCTCTAGAGAGAAAAACAGCACATGGTGGAGTCGCGTGGGGTGACAGTGCAGAGTGGGTTACTACCCAGGAGACGTAAGGAGGGACAGCTTTGTACAGTGGTTCTAGGCTGGAAGGGTGCCAGAACCTAGGGGCTCCTCCGTCTCCCAGGCCCTCGCTGCTGCTCTCCTGCGAGGCCTTCAGAACCTGTAGCCTAAACTGAGTAGAGGCCACGCTGGCTGACACAGGCAATAACCGAAAGACCATCAGGCCCGATGCCCCTGTCACGTGTCATGAGATTGTGCCCTAGAGAAACCGAGATGGAGAAAAGACCCAGCGAAGTGCATCTCACCCAGAGATGGACACAAGAAAGCCCTACATTTAGTAGTTTTTGAGAAATACATGACTCAAGGAAAAGGCAAAGGCTGGCAGAGGCAACAGCACGGAAGCATGGTGTCCTCTACTGTCCTCCAGGGAGTCACAGCCGGCAGAACTGCTGCCTTCGTTTCTCAGAGATGCTGCATGGGTTTCTCTCACCAACAAAAACATTTCCACCTAGGAAATAAGCTTTTATCTCAATCCATTTTTTTGGGGGTGGGGGACTATGTCTCTTGGGAGCAAAGTTTTTTCTGGCACTGGGTTTCACACTCAGGACCTTATGCTTGCCGGCAGGTGTGGCACCAAGCTGTATCTATGGCCCTAGGAACAAAATGTTTTTAAGGAGGGATTTTGATGTGTAATACAGGAATTTATAGCTGAAACCTTCTCCCCTTTGCCATCCTAAGTTCTGTTCTCAGCCAACCCTTTCCTTGAAAGTTCCTTTCTCTCATTAACTTATTTACAGCCAGTCCTTTCCCTCTACCACTCAAGAGTGGTGGTTCTGAGTGACCCCAAGTGACCCATGTGACCGGAAGCCAGACAGAGATGGGCAGATCCGTGGAGGAACACGAGCACTTCCTGTCACAGGCAGGCCAGCAACTAGATGACTCCTGTTACTCTGGGGAACCTTTATGCTCCGATTCCAAAGGCAGCTCCACTCACCACTGGTCACGAGTAAATGAAAAACTATGCAGGAATCCGAAAGGGAAGCTCCTTAGGGAAGGAATGGTCCCCAGGGCCCAGCGTTCTGCCTTCCTGGAAGGTGGCTGGGAAGTTCTTAACAGGGAAAATGTTCACGGAACAGACACCACGGACAGAACCCAGGATGCCTGAGCACAGGAAGGGACTTGCATCGGGTGTTAAAACGCGGAGTCTCTTGTGTTTTTCCACACTTTTCTACATTTCTCCTACTGCTGCTAAAGGTTCAAGAATGCTAAGTAATTCTGGTAAAAGTTCTAGTTATTATCAAAACTTTTTCAGTACCTATTAATATCTATTTAAAGAGGACTTCACTGTGACTGTACATGTTCTAAGGAAATATTCTGGTACACTGACTACTGGTTAAAACCGTATTTGGAGGCCTTGAAACCAAACATATGACTCAAGTTTGCACTAATATGGGATCCTTAAAGGAAGTGACTTCATTAAGATTCCCAAATGCACCTGTGAAACTGGCCAAACAGAGCCTAAATCAAGTTGAATTCCGACCCCCAGTCACCATTTCCCCAAGGATACTCATTTTGGCCAACAGAACCAGAGTCTGTTGGGTAGAAGGGAGCATTCCTTATAAAGTAATATTACTGATTACATTTTACATACACCTTCTAATAGCTCATGACGGACCAACATCACTGACTGAAATGTGAGTAGTGACTACGTTACATGTGAGGGGATTACAAAGGAGAAGGGGAAACTCCTGGCATCTCTCTCTGCCTCCTTCATCAGGGCTTCTCTTGGAAGAGAAAGTGAAGGACAGACAGACACAGAAACCTGAGGACTCTGCACAAAGGGGTTTGACTTCAGGTCAACTACTGGTCTGTACTTTCTTAAGATCTTAGTAAGCTACTTAATGCTACCAACAAAGTCAAAATTATCTTTTAAAATTAGGGTGTTACAAAGAGTAATTATATGCCAAACATTAAAACAGCATTTGTACATTTTACAGAACACAGGCTAAAGAAGACAAGACCTTGGTCGAGAAGCCAGTGCAGTAGTGGTGGGTTGCTGACCGATGGGAATGAGGCGCAGAGCCAACAAGAAAGGCCAGATGACAGGCTCTGCTTGGGGACCCAGAGTGCTCTGCCTGGGACCTGATGCTCGCGTTTACCTTGAGGAATGATCAGGAGAACACGAGGAAGGCAGAGGGAAGGCATTCAAAGTAGGTGGTGTGCATAAGAGTTTGGTCTGTTGGAAGGACGGTGTCCGGGTGTGTGTGTGTGTGTGTGTACACATGGAGTGTAGTGGGTCTTCAATAACAACTGAAAAATTTCGATCTCTTCCCCTAGAGGAGAGAGGGATTCTATTAGTTTCTTTCACAGAGAGCTCTGGAATATGACAACACGAAGTCCTAATGGTTAGGTCAGATAGTGATACTGTTCAAGGGGACAGGACATGCACCTATGCTGGGGCGGAGGTGGTGGAGACAGGAAGGCTGAGAGCCGAGGGCTGTCAGGCCATGGGTGGGGAGAAGGGAGGTGTGAAAGATGACCCTGTCTCTTGCACAGGAGGCTAGGCAGAGGTAATTCTAAGATCTGAGTCATTTTCCTGCTTAAGTAAACAGTTGGTAACCTTGTCAGCGGGCCCAGTGAGGCTTCACTAGATAGTTCAGATATCTCAGTGGATCCAGCAGAACTGTAGCTGATGACCTTCAAACTCTTAGCTTCCCTATGTGAACATGGCCAGAAAGCTGTCCTGAAGACAGAAGAGATTTGAGGCTTACCAAGGTGAAAGAGGTCCAATTTCAGCCGGTCACTGGACGTAGACTAGAAAAGCCCATGAACATGGAGTGGGATAACAGGCAAAGCTACTATGTTATACCCTTCATATGACTTTAAAGTGTTTACATTCTTCTAGAAATAAGCCTACTTGTGCTAATCTAGTCTAAGGAGATAATCAGAAAAAATCTGAAAGAGAAGTGGATGGAGATGTTCACCACAGTATTGTTTATAACCGCACTGAATAAAACATCTGTGTCCAGGGCCGGAGGATTAGCTCAGTGGTTCCAGCGCCTGCCTCACAAGCACAAGGCCCTGAGTTCAATCCCGGTAACCACATACAATGCTGGGTGTGGTGACTCACGCCCACCAGCAATCAATACCACATACCACAGTGCCAGGTGTGGTGGCTCATGCCTGTAATCCCAGCACTCGGGAGGCAGAGACAGGAGGATTGCTGAGTTCGAGGCTTGCCTGGACTACATAGTGAGCTCAGAGCAAGCCTGAACTACAAAGCGAGACCTTGTCTAAAAAAAAAATCTGTGTCCAACAATTAGGAATAATTAAATGATACATGATGTAATTGCCTGGAAGAATGCTGTGTTGTTGGTATATGTGACCTAAACTCAACCATGTAAAGAGAGAGAAACTAAAAAAATACAGAAAGGAAGGAAAATCTTAACAGTGATTATTAGACAATTGAATTTTTGTTTAACAATGAAACAAGCTACTCTTGATAACAAGCCAAAAATATATAAAGCACAAATCTCATACACAGATACACTCATGTGCAATGCTCTTGCACCACAACCCTGGCAACTCACAAATACAAAAACAGGGAAGGCAGAACCGTGGACTGAGCATGGTTCTAAGAAGGCTGTCCATGACGTGTGGTGTTTCTTGAATGATACCAACCTGTTTAGAAGAATTTCACAGATGGAAAGAAAACAAAGCCACACAAACAGTGGCAAAGATCAAATGCTGAGCGGTAGCCTGACACACCCATGTAAACACCTATTTGGCAACTGTACGAGGTCACTGCACAAAGGCCTATCATGTCCTATTTCATATTATAAAATGATATGAGAAAGAACAATTATTCTGAACGCTTTGGAGGTAGGGGCTCAAAGAATGTTTGACCATGTAGTAGGTGAAATTAACGTTTCTCATTTTGTGACCCAAATAAATCCTTACTAAATCCCATGAAGTATCAGTGTTCAGAGCGGCAGAGTGATGACTGCGAATGTAGTGGAACCTGTCCTTGGGGGCCCCACAGAAAGACTCATAGTACCCAGCTGCTCAGAGGAAGAGCTTTCTGGAGCTGTCAGGACCCCCACAGCCCGAGCAAAATGATTTTCTTACAAGGGTGGGCCGACTGCCAAGGACCTGATTTCTAAGTCTCCCCCAATTCATCTGTTCCACTCAAGCTAGACTCGTCACTGATTAACATGGAAGCATCTCACCTTCAACTTCAGTTCATTTGCAGCTGTTAATTCAGACTTAATGCTGGGAAGTTATCTGACCGGGTTTAAAGTTTGGGGGTGTCAGATGGGCAGAGGACAGAAATCAATGCCAACTCACTGCCAGCGGGCAGCACTGGTAAGAGCCTTTTCATGTTGGCTCTGCTGTGCCTGGGACTCCCTAGAAAAACTGGTCATTCAGTACTTTCAGGACCCATCAGTGCCCAACGCAGGAAGAGTCAATGTTAGCAGTGGGTGTAGCATATTGGGGTGGCAGGGACCCCAAACTCACTAGTTACTAATCACAGAGTCTGTTTCAGAGGCTACAACCGAGAAATGCTTGATATCATATTTAATGAGTCGGAATCAATAACACATTTCAACTGACTGCATGTATGTGCCTGGTATAGTCCTGTCAATGAAGACAGCAAAGTGTTTCCTCACACATGGTATAAAACCAGGTCACAGTTGTCCCTGAGACACAGATTGGTCACTGTTCTACTGAATTTTTTATGAATAATGGGAAAAAATTTTTTTTTTTTGAAAAGCACTGGGTAATCTTTACCACCAAGGGTGGCTGCTACCTGGTCAAGATTAGATTATAGTTAATAAGACTTCATGAAAATATTCTGCTTTGAGTAAATTCCCCTTAAAGAGCCAATGACTTGAACAAAGGCTTAAAAGAGCAAATTTCTGCTATCTGATAGCCTCGGTGTCCCGTTTCTCACATGCTGGTACCTCCTCTAAGTACACTGCCTTCTTTCAGGAATATTTGGGTTAACCTGAGAAAGCTCTGCTGGAAGGTTCTGGAAACTTTTAGAAGCAAGTGGACATGAGGACAAGTCTAAGCAATCTGAAGTTCTAAGTGATAAACTAATGAAGTCTTTGCAGTCTTCTGGAAGAACAACAAAGTCTAATCCAGAATGCATTTCAGTACAAGTATTTTAAGTACTCAGCCTGAAGAAGAATGTAGAGAGACTATAATAAGACTAAGACTAATCTTATGCAAGTATGTGGCCATTGACTAGGCTGTGGCATTTAAGTCTAATGACTACATTTATCATCTAAATGGTTTGCTTAAGCTGACAATGACAATAGGTTCTATTCTTCAATACCTAGTAGTACTCATAACTTCCACTGACTGTCTGCTGGGTATTAAGACCCATGCTAAGCACTTTTTAATGAATCAATTCCATCTCAGCTCCATGGTCCAAAGGACAGGATACTGTTTTAAATCCAAAGAATCTGAGGAAAGAGAAGTTACATCACTTGAGTTACTGCCTGGGATGTGTGGCTCAGAAGTCTGAGGTGAGGACAGGACTACGGGTGGGTCTGGCTCCACAGCCCCACGTAACTCCCGGCCAACAGGCACACAGGGGATGACCACAGGGAGGGGGGCCTTGAAGCCAGGCACTGGCGGCACACAAACAGAAGTGGTCACTGCTTACTGAACCTAGGAAGTGGGCATCCCTTTTAACTGACTGCATACATGTGCCTGGTACAGTCCTGTCAATGAAGACAGTACAGTGATTACTAAGGATTCATGGTCTTGAGAAAGCCTCCCGGGCATGTTTCTCCCTTTATGGCTCTCTCCACCTCTCTCCTTGGAGGAAGAGGATTTGAGCAGAATGTTCCAAGGAAAGCAGGAGGTATGACACTAATATAACAAAGTTTATTTTTAAAACAAACACATCAGGAGCTCTATCTCCAAACAAACATGATCCCTTCCGAGCAGTCTTTGCAGCAGGCTATACACGGCTTCCAGTGACAACACACTTGCTCTGTACGGCTTTGGGTTTTCTTCTGCAAAGGCGTCGGGGCCAATTATTGAAACACATAAGGAAGACAGTTACTACTTCACGATCAGCTCCACACCAGACTCAGCTTGAAATGACTCGGGCCTCTTCCAGAAACAAAGCCGAAGCTAAAGGCTGAAGAGTCACTTCTGCCACCATAATTGCCTGGAGCCCTCTGCTCTAGCGCCTGCATCAGAAGGACCCATTGACTCATGAAATACTTAGGCTATCTCCTTTCTTTCTTGGATTCAAACAGGAGCCACATTATCTTGTATGATACGGCTACAATAAACACACACAGTGTCTTTCAGTTAGAGAGGTGAAGATTTCTTCCCTTCTGTTTTTCCTAGGTTCCTGTTGCTATGAAAAGGGAAGAAGTGACCAGGTCTTGAAATGCTCTCTCTGTCCAAGCTGACTTCTTCAACTGCTTAAACATCACAATCTCAAGTCATGTCACATTAAGAAAACAAGACTTAACAGGCTCTAGAGACTGGACTTTGATTTTTGTTTTTGTTTATAGCTGTTCTGACTACACCATAAAGCCAATTAATGGCCGGTGGGGAAATCTACAAGTGTTATTTTTCTCCTCTGTCAAAACCCAAATAATCCAACCTAGAATCTCAGAAGTCAGTGACATGAATCCACAGCCTTTGCTGACTCTGACCACTAACTCCCCTGGAAAGAAGGTGTCTCCAGACTGCTCCCCGCTTTCCCTCATAGAAGCATGAAGAGAAACTTCCCAATCTACTCTAACCCATGTTAAAGTTGGGTTTTCACTTTCTGCCTAGGAGACAACTTTCTCAGGTGGATACTTCAGGCTCTACTTCTCTTCTGGTGGTCACTGTGTGGGAGAGGTGACTTCCTGGGGAGAAGTGAGGCAGCTTTAGAGATCGCATCAGTTCATTCAAATCGCCTACGTACTATTCAGAGTCTGGAAGAGTAATTTACTTGGGATCCTGGGGGCCAAGAAGCTAAATGCAGCTCTCACCCAGGGTAAGTCCTCTTGCAAACCAACCCAACACGGTACAAGGGCGGGGCCTTTGTGCCTCCTACACGAGGAGACAGGGCCCGACGGAAGCGCTATTCTGAGGCCTGGGACACAGCAGTGTAAAAGGAGCTCAGGGCCCCGCTGTGTGGGGTCATGTGCTGCACCCAGAAGGTCTCCTAAGCCTTGTGAATTCACATCCTCAAGGACGTGCCCAAGTCTGAGATGTGCAGACAGCAAGTCACATGCACAACACTTCGTTTGAATGTGAGTTCTTACACTGAAGGCTGGAGAGATTTCAGGAAAACTGGTGAGAACTCATTTAGGCAGGTGTAAAAGGTACCACGGACACTATGGTGACAGACGTTTAGAAAAGGAGGCGGAAATGACAGTCAAGCATTACCAACAACACAGGTGACTTGGGTAGGTAGTTATAGTGCATTGTAATATTTTTTCTTTAATCCATAAAGGAACTAAATACCATTCATAATCATGTATTTTAATTTCTCTTAACTGACGAGATACCCAAATCCTTGGCCTATGATGCCACTTTTATTTCTGCATCAAGAGCTGGGCATGTGAGCTTGGGGAATATATGAAATATGAGGAGCCCATCTGAGAAAGTATCACAACTGAAACATAAAGAAGAGAGAAAGAGAAACAGAAATGAAGTAGGAATCTGAGCCAGTAACTCATAGGCACAGATCTGAGTTCCATTATGCTGGCTCAGGAATCGTCACAGATTCTAACATGTGAGGTCGGAACTCAGCTTTAGTTTTGCCTCAATGCAGGATCCGTACAGTTTGAATGAGGCAGAGATCTAATACAGCACAGTGATTATGTCAGGAAATGATTAGAGACTTTTGGCTGAAAAAGAAAAATTGAAAACATGTTTATTGATTTCATTTAAAGTTTGATCGTTTTATCTAACAACTTTTAGTTTCTAATACAGAAAACATCTGTTCCTAATCTGTCCTTCAAAAGGAAAAATTAAGACAAATATTATTATAGGGATTGACTCTTGCCTCTGTATAAAGTCTTAATTGCTGTGAAAGCTGATTTGGCTACGGAAGTTTGCTTTCTTTTCTTCCATATAATTTTTGGGATGGGAAATCAAAGTCTATTTATAACAACCATAGACTTTCTGGTTTCTTTCATATACTAGAATGAACAGGTGATTGCCCAGGGCTCCAAGTCAATAAAAGAATTATAAATTTCTGTGTTCCATAAACGGAAATCTGACCAAACTGGCAAACACAGTGACTTTAGGGTGATTCCTACTGTCACAGTTTCTCAGTAACAGAGCTCAATACTTGCACTATGCAGCTGTTATGGTTTAAGTACTTCACAGACTTTCTTAAAGTGGTTCAAAGAATCATTTCATTTTCAACTTCAAAGCAGTCCCCTTCATGACAAGGCCTACAATCCAAAGCACATCCATTGGTTCATGGAGGGTTATACCCAGCAGTCATTTTGGAAATAAATAAAGGTAGTTTAAAAGGCAAACAGTCGTGAAGAAAAGATCGGAGACTACAGCAACTCTTCCTCAGAAGACTTGCCCCGTGACAGAAATTTTTTCTCTTGGGATCACGGTGGATCTCGACTCCTCACATAGGTCCAGCCTCTCAAAGTAATAATCCAAGTATAAAGAGTCACGTTTTCTAACTTTTGAAAATGAAAGCAGATGGGACAGGACAGTGAAGTCTGGGGGCAGGTGTGTCACCACCCATCTATACCACAAGCTGTTTCCGCCTAGAGCACAGTAAGATGACAGAAGAAGCCGAGGTCTTCTGAAGGCAGGATGAGGCACCCCAGCCAGCACTATCTGAAATATTCTCATCCCTGTTACTAAGTCAGCCCATTCTGCTATGCCCAACTTAGTCACAGTCACACTGTGTTAACTGTTCATAAAGTATCTGCCCTTAGGTACACTATGGTGATGGACAAAATGAATTTGTAAAACCTTCTGTTCACGTAAAGCTCTAGCTTGTCTCTTGGAGTCTCTAAAGTACACTCCCCTTTTCCTTTCCCTCATCTCACCTCACAACTTTGTAACATTCACTGCAGAGCTTCAGGTGCTCTGTAACTTTTGTTACACTGGAGGTCTGGAGCCTCAGAACACTGCCCTCTCTCCAGTCTTGTTGGAGGACTGTCAGACTTGCTCTTTGTACCGTCTAACCAATGGAGCTTGTAGTCGGCATGCTGCACTAGCCAATGAGATGTGTACGCTTGTAACCAACCAATAGAATTGCTGGGCCCAACCAGTGAGGCGATGCTAAGTGTAACCCCACCCCTAAACCTCAGGAATATTCTGTAACATGTGTATAAAAGCAAGGCTGGACACCAATCTCTTTGTGAAGTCCCAGGCTGGTCGGCCAGTATTGCCTCTGAAATGCCTGGGTGCGTCTTCCACCCCATCGGACTGCCTGTGCTGAGCTACACATACTGCCTGGCGCTATGCTGCTTCAATGTCACTTAGTTCTCATGGCTTTTTTTGTGACAACAATTACTATTTTCAACCTCGAGAGGAGACGACTGAGCTAGGACTGTGTCCGATCACAAGGCATACACAGCTAGTATGCGACACAGTTGTGATCCTAACCCTTTGGCTCTAAGACAAGTTCTTTCCGATGTGCAATGTGTATTTAAAGAAGTACGTTGGAAAAGCAGCTGTGAAATGTTCCAATGAAGATGCCAGTATCAAAACATTATGGCTTAAAAATGTGTAACACTGAATTCCACCAGTTGTGTATTTTAAAGATGTTGAATTAAATATTTACTATATATCTGATTCCTGGAATGAACACAATGATCAACAGATGTTCCAAAGAGATACTATCTATGTATATGGGTATACATTTATGTGTGTGTAAATACACAGATGTAAGATACTATTTTGATATAGTTAGCCTTAAACGGAAATATAAGCAAAAGGAATGCTTTATAATAGACTGACTTCATATGAAGAACAGACCTCTTCTTTAGTAGGGAGAAATCTTATTGAATCACTAGCTCAGTGATGAGCACTAGATAGTTATCATAGTGCAATGAGAAGAAATAGTTCCAACATGAGCCAGGCCAATTTGATTCCATGTAGCAGCTCTTTTTCAACTGTAATATATAGTATATATAGAAAAATTTTAAAAATAGCTAATCCCTTATCAGACGATGTACAATTTACAAGAAAATAGTTTTTGTGTATCATCTATCATATAGCTCATTTTCACAGATCCTTAAACAAATCTGATAAAGACAATCTAAAGGAGACTCAGTCATATAATTAGAATACCTTAACTGTGTTCAAATGAAAACTATAAACCACATATATATTTATAACATCTGTATTATATATAATAAACCCAAGTAATTAGTATCCAAAAATAACTAACCTTTGACAAAAACAAGTGAAAAGGATGCACTGAAACTCAGGAATTTCTAGCTAACAAACAAGATTCTAAATATGTGACATCAAATATCTTCTGAAATAACACACAGTTTACAGTTACAAATACATCCTTACCAAATCACAGTGTTCCACGTACTAAGTGGCCTGCAGAGCTGTTTCAAGGTCAGTCTCGTGACTGGGGGCACAGCTGAGCAACTTCTTTTCCACAGCCAACAGGTATGATGCAGCGGGCAGGCCAGGCCAGAAGATCCCACATGCATTAGACTAGGGAAATGCTTCATAATCGAAGTAATGCTCCTTGTGCATAGCATCTGCCCAGTGACCGAGACTGGCATGTATAGTGGTCCCATTAGAACACTCATGGGCCCCATTCCTGACACAGCTAGTGTGGCATTCAGTATGAGCGGGGTGTGGGTCCCCAGAGTGTCCATGGTGTAAGGGCCAGCTTGTTGGCTGTCCTCCAGGAGGTCATGAAAGACGTATGTATTCAAACCCTGTATCTTTGCTCTGGAAAGGACCCAGAGAGGCATGGAGCATGTAACTAGTGATAAGGTCCACAGATAGTGTAAAGTCATCTTTAACACTATCTTAAGTACTACTTAAAGCTCTCTTTAATAGTACTTTAATACTATCTTGGATGATGGAGCAGGTCTTAACAGAAGGGTCTTATACCTACAAGAAAGCAAGTATCTGATCTACTGTCACACATAAGCCCCATGAGACCTTCACTCTCTACCTGATTCTCACTCAAGTCTTCTCTTAAGCCATCCTTACAGTGAGAAGAAACTGCAAAAATATAATCTAAATTTACATGTGTCTGTGTAGGAAGCCAGGGTATAAAAAAATTAGAAAACCGGATGTTCCATTAAAATGATTTGGTAATTACTTAGTTTCTTTCCAGTGGGATGAATTCCCTAATGAGGGGTATTATAAGTAATTAGACAAAGCTGTTCACTTTTCAAAATTAATCATCAATCCTATTAATTATGTCTGTATTACACATTCTATTAAATTAGCACACATAATATGAGGCCTTTGCACATCAAGGCAGAAGCATTATCATTGCACAGTAGTGACGTGATCATCTGCCTGGAAGGAACAAACGCTGGTAATTACAGGCCCACTTTTAGTAGGATCACTGCTTTTCATTTCCCTTATAAGAAGAAAAGGATGCTTCCCAGGGTAAAACCAAGAAAACTTTTCGCTTTTGATCATCTCTCTAGAGGCTTGAACTGACTGTGGGTGTGGGGCTTTCCCCGGGCTTGATGCCTTAACAGATGGGGACCAGGATCTCGGAGCCAGTGAAAGACAGAAACTAAAAATCAAACTGCAGAGTCCGAGAGCAAAGCGCTCAGCTGCAGTGGGGAACCGAACTTCTAGTGCTTGGGCACAGCAAGGGTGTGTGAGAAAAGGTGAAATCTAAGTGAGATAAACATGAGGTTGACCAAAGGGGCTTAATGACTATTTTGATGGTATAACATTTATGAAACACGGTGATGAAAAGGAGAACATGGCACAGTTCTTGTTTGTCAATGGTTAGGCCTCCGCCACTTGAAGATGAGTTACAGGTGTACAGAACACAATTACATATGCATCAATAGGGAGAGAGAGGGCGCTGAATTCCCACTATATCACTAGGTCCTTATACGGACCACAGTAAAAGAACTTGAAACCTAACTTAGAATCAAAATCACACATTCCAGCAAATTGGTATTTCCTTCCTGTACTATAAAGGACGTACAGTCTAAATGATCTAGGAATTGGAAGTAAGGGGGGAAAAGGAAAAACGAAAATGACAAAAAGGGTGGATATGACATGTAGGGTTTTCCCCCACAATTTCAAATTGGTTTTGTGAGAAACAGAAGTGTTTTACTTTTCTTTGATGTGGACCCAAATTGACTAGCTGGGTATTTACTAATTACAGTTTTACCAATCAGGCAGTGAAACAAAACAGGAACCTTCATTCAAGCAAACATCTAAGAATTCTTCACACAGATGAGATCCGCTGCTTGACTGTTTTGCTAAGAAGTGACCTGGAATTCGTAGGCCTCCTGGGCCCTGGTTTCCAAGGATGACCCAAGTGCCCCTGGCTGATTTAAACACCTTTCCTTTTAGGACTGAAATTCTGACCCATGGGTGGGGCAATCCTGGCCATACTTTTCCTTGGCAGCCTTGCTGAATCTGTCATTCAGGTCTCACCAAAGGCACTGCCATTTCCTGTATGAGTTTTGGTCAGCTCTTTGAAAAAGTACACAGTGTGGAACTGGATGTATGCCTTGATGTATTTTTGGCTCCACTGAGGGCTGCAAAGCCTCTGGGACAGTTTCTGTCCCTGCAGCTACCATATGTCCCGCTTTGGTACTGACACCCTGGGTCTCAGACTGTTGTCCCCTAATTATTAATGCCTTCTGTTTCATTCTCTAACATCTTGTGATCTGAAGAAACAATTATACAAATGGTCACACTGAAGGAGAAGACTCAGAGCCCAGAACCTCAATACTATGGTTATTACACTGTAAAAATCTAGCCCCATAAAACTCCTGAGAATGGAGCTTGTGTTTCCAGCTGCCACCCTGCTCTGTGGCCAGTATCACCCCAAACATTTGCAGTCTGTGTCTGGGAAGCATATGGCATCACCTGTAACAGGCATAAGTTTTCACTGCTCCTCTGATTGCGGCTACACTAACGGACGAGATGTGCCTGTCTTTCATTTGACTTTATGAATATTACTAGATGCAAAAGCAATAAAAGAGAGTGGGCGCCTTGGGAGCGAGGACTGTCCTTGATTAGAGATGGCAGCTGGCTCGGCCCTGCCGCTGGTCCCTGGAACAGCTTCTGGCCTATGTCCAGAAGACCAGTTTGGTGCAGATGCGAGGGGCTAATCGACACACGTCCTCCGTATCATGACCGGTCACAAGGAGGAGAGGGGTCTGTCAGCTACCTGGCTTCACGCTGTGAGCTTCAGCTCTCAACACTGACAGTGACGTGTTACAAAAAGACTCAAGGAAGTATGGTAAGACTTGAAAAGCGGGGAGATTAAAATTGCACATGTAGCCAATCTCAAGGCAACAGCAAGTTTCAGAACTGAAGAGTGAATAAAAAGACCACTGCAAGGAACTGGGAGGAGAGAAGAGTTCTGATAATAAAATCCTAAACTAGCAAAGGACCCCACTGTAACAGCACTGAACCCCGAGACAGCGCTTTTTTATCCTTAGCAGGTTCTGTCTTGGGTGCACATCATACACCTCCCCCCCCCCACCCCCCCGCAGTTCCTGCATTGGGGCTGTGTGCGGTGCTAACCAGAAGAGCCAATTTCAAACCTATTAACTGATATAGGCAAATAGCTGCCCATATTAAGTGAATAGCATTGGCAGAGGAAAATATTTTTTCTTGAGCTTACCTAGGCAGTAAGGACAACATTGGCCTTTTCTCAAAACAGGCCTCTCACAGGACACAGAAGGGCAAGACTCAGAGTAGCAGCTGATGACGCCGTGCATGCATATGCAGCTGGTACAAACATCAGGCTTCCAGGACTCGGCCGCCAGGAATATATCCCCGTCGTCATTTCTGCAGTAACTAGGCAGGCTCTCATTACGGGGCGAGGACGGCTGAGGAGGTTCATCTGGAAAAGCGAGCATACATATCAGCAGAGGGGACAGCGCAGGCTGCCAACCATGCTGCACAGCGGGCCATGCGGACCTATCAAAGCCACCTCGTTGGGCGGCTCTGGATGCTCCTTACAGAAAAGTTCAGTCACAAGTCAGGAAGTCAGATCCAGGCAGGTCTTGAATATTAGGATACAATAACAGAGGTAAAAAGAGATGGCTTATTCCGCACCTCTCTGTGCTTCCTCCCAAACATGGATTGAAGTGGGTGTCAGGCAATCGGGACAGTCCTGTCTCCCAACTAGGCCACAAGTCTCCCAGCTTTAGCTCGTGGCTAATGAGGGGATTCCTGGGGAAGCGTCCACTGTTCTCATAGGGTGGACATGTTGGTGCCACCATCCCTCCATGCTCTCTGGGTCTTGTGTGTGTGTGTTTGTGTTGACTGCAGCTCTGACACCTGGAGCACATGTGTGAAACAGGTCTCGGTGTCCCTGAGCTGCTCTACCAGTGCTGATACACATCTGCCTGTAGCACCCTTGGAAGGCCGGTAAAATGAATCCCTGTGTGTTTAAAGATTGGCAGCAGGCTTTCCTCTCACTCACAGCCACGTGGCATCCTAACTAAGGGACTCCCGAACACACTGGTGACGTACAAGTCTTTCAAAACACACCTATCTAACCTCCCAAGATTCAGGCACTCATATTAGGGGCTGAAACTCTGACTCAAACTTAAGGAGAAAACTACAGAGAATGCAAGTAATCTGTGTCTCGCCCATTAAAGACTCAGGTCCCCAGACCATGCTCTGGCATGAACATAACGTCCCCAGAAAGTGTGTATGTCTCTTGGGGTGCGGTCATCCACTCAAATCATTGAGAACTGCTAGCCCCAAGTAAAGAGCTGACTGAGATACAAGAAAGGAAAATGTGAGTTAGCGAGGGCCTCACTTTAGAAACGTCAGCTTCTCTGACAGAACACCACTTCCAACCACCTTCACCACTCAAGTGTAAAATGGTCGTGACAGTTGTACTCAGCAAAGCCCTAAAAGAATGACGCTCTTTCAATGGCAACACCACTGAGTTATACGTTATTCTTTGAATCAACTGCATGAACTCTGCTATTTTCAGCCTTGAAGCAGAAATATCTGAAACAGACATGTAGTTTATTGCATGATGCAGAAATTCTACATGTCATATTTTCTTTCTATCTGCCTCGCAGGAACACCCGACAGAGAAGTGTGACTTGAAAAGAAGAGGTTTGGGAGGACCACGGTGCTGCTTCCCTCGGGGCCCGCGCTGGGGGCCAGAGGGAGGCCGGCACAGCATACAGGCTGAAATCTGCTCTGTAAACTAGAACCTACCTCCAGTCCCAAAGGCAGAGACACAATGAAAGAAGAGTCACTTGTTCCACTGCTTCCCAACCTGGCTCCTTTTTCAGTCAGGTAAGGTTCTGCAGATCCCACCCACGGACAGCAGAGTAGAGCAGGAGAGTGGACTGACTTTCTTGGGCACCTTTTTGAGGGCAGCTTTGTCTATGGAGAATTTCTGAAGAGAGTGGCCATCGCTACCTTTGGTTTGGCTGGCAATAAGGGCAACTTGTGCTTTTCCGCCTGGGCCCTGCAAATCCCTAGGATTCTATACATTATACTGGCTTAGCTCTTGCAGGCAATGACCAACTCTAGGTCTGGAAATTTAGGAGAGGAGGCAGGGACCGCAGTGGAGAGGCAATGAAGTAATCATAGGAACGATACTCTGGAAACTATGTCAAGTCCAGAAAAATCTATGGGTGGGTGGCTCATTTTTAAATACAAATTATTTAAGCTATGCTCTTATTCACCATTTTAAAAGCAAGCTCCAGAAGACTGACACAGCATGAAACATCGTCAGGGTTTAAGATGGTGATTATCACTGAAGGATCCTCCAGTTACACAGAAAAAAGAAAACAGATATCGCTTCTCGGCCTTTTGGCTAAGTTCAAGTGAAGAAAACAGATGCCCAGGCCTAAGTATATCAGTGGGATGTCACAGAGCACACGACCCGTGCTTGCTGGATCTGCCGGAAGTGGGCAGGAATGCCATGCCTAGCCTGTCAGCAGGAACCTAAGGAGCTCTGGGCACACACATTTGCCTTAGGTGCCCTATTGCAGAAACCTGGCCCTGGCATTGGCAGGAGGCCCATCCCCAGGAGCACCCCTTGGTGGAACGCAAGACCAGTCAGTGTCCTCTCAAGGGATCCAGGCTAGTGGCCCTGGAGATGGAGATGGATCCTCCCTACTGGCTCTTCTACAGCCACTCCTGTATTCTGTCAGCCCCTCACCCCATGGCACCAGGTGCTTCTGACGGCAGTTAATGCTTCCCGGGGCACAATGCCCCGAAGCCCCCTTCTCAGGCACGCTGTTGCCTCCCTCCTTTATCACTACTGACTGAAAGTGGACCCCTGAGTGTCTGGGCTCCTCTCCTGGGAATACTGCCCCATGGGATGAAGTTGTCTCTGAATTAGTCTCAGGATGCTTGGGGTTCAGTTCAGGAATTCTGGGAGTGTCTGCTGTGTGATCAACTCGATGTGCACCAATGAACAGGCCGCTCAAACGGTTTCTGTCAGGAACACATGAACAGTCCCGACTCTTGGCTAGCAGACAATGTGAGTGTAAAGTGATAAGGGTAAAAAATATAGTGCGAATACATCATGTAGCTTAAAGACTGAGTATATACGAATGCTTCCTTATGCGAGAAAAGACATTGCAGTAATTAAGCTTGTCGGACCAATGACAAGGTTCTGTGCTAAGGTGCTAACCCCCTGGCCACAAGGCACAGTGACAATAGCCAATGACATGGCTTTGCCCGTGTGTTCATCTGATACCACTCAAAGATGCCATCAACATGAGCTCAGGCAGGACTGTGACACTCAGTATGCTGGATACAATGACAGATTCTGGACAGCCAATGGGAAAAAATACTAATAAAGTACAAAAGTGTAAGTTTGACTGAACAGCAATACCTTAAGGATGCATGTTCAGAAGGCAAGCAGTTATTAATGTAAATTAAAAAGACAGGACGATTAAACATCGTCAAAATAAAACCAGATGTTCTACCCACTTGGTAATTTTTTTATATCAATTAAATATCTTTTGAAAAGTCATATATTCAGTGCTAACTAAAAGTAGTATTTTCATTATAAAATCTGTAACATATTTAAAATCATGCCAACTTTTTTTTTTTTTGAGGCAGGGTCTCGCTTTATAGTTCAGGCTGGCTCTGAGCTCACTATGTAGCCCAGGCAAGCCTCGAACTCAGCAATCCTCCTGTCTCTGCCTCCCGAGTGCTGGGATTATAGGCGTGAGCCACCATGCCCGGCATGCCAACTTTTTATTATATTTATTTTATGATTGTGAATTTACCAGCTAAGTTTTGAGAAATAATAAAAAATAGTGACAGTCCTTATATAACACAGCATTAGTCACATTATACTTTAGAGCCTTAACATGTTAACTGTAACAGGTTTGAGATAGTAACATTAGGCATATTTCAAAGTACTTTACATTTTTCAGATAATCTAAATTGTATTATTTATCAATAATACAAGGACTATCTGTACCAAGGGATATGCGTGAGTCTGAGATGTAGGATGAAGGAAAAGGGTCAGGAAGCAACAGTCACCTTCCGGTTCCGATCACAGCGGTGCAAGGGCACAGTGCGTCACTGTGGTGGCAGAGAACAGATTGATTGAGGAAGCAGGACCAGAAGCCCCTGCCTGGGCTCTTGAGTCGTGCGCTCCCTGTGCGGTCAGCCTGACCTCGGTTTGGCCTCGTGGAGTGACGGTACCCAGGCTGCCCCCTTTCTCTCCAAGAATGCCACGGCACGGTGGCAGTTACCTGTGCACTGTGGGCAGCAGGAGTCCTGGGTACGCGTGGGGTTCTGGCAGAGCAGCGGGGGGCACACCTCTGTCTCACACAGCACCCGGCCGCTGTGGCATGTGCACTGAGTACAGGAGTCAATGTTCCACGTCTCTCCTTCCACGAAGTACTCTCCTCCAGGGGCATGGCAGATGGAAGGGGTGCTGAGCTCTGGCCTCTGTGCCACGAAGTCATCTGGGAAATGACACAAGATCAAAACACAAAACATGATTCACCTGTAGTCTGTCTGGCTCTCAAAGAACCTGGTGCTGTTTGCTTTAAGGGAGAGAAAGACGGACTGTCTGAGGAGTATTTCATTCTATTCTTAATGAGAGACCAGTGAAGAAAGGAAAATATTCCATGCACGGAAAGACCGGGCAATGGCAGCAGAGCTAATCTCAGGATGTGAGGTTCAAGTGGCTTGAATCTATCAATAGTCATAAGAGAGTTCAACAGGAGAATTAAATTACTGGGAGTGGACTCTGTCCGAGTGGCCCAGGGAGTGCACTGGGCTTGTTTAGAATAAAGATGTCTCGTTTACCGAATGCTTGCTATGGTCCAATTATCTCCACGCTAAGCACTTTCTGCTTTTTCATTGCTTCTCCCTACCATCGACCTCGGGAGGCAGCCATCACTCTGCTCTACACTGGAGGCGACTTCAAGCTCAGTGCTAAGTGGAGCCGAAGCCCCGGAGCCCAAGTCTTTGGTTGTCTAGATGATGGATAAGCCTCCAGATGAAACAGAACTTCCCTGCCGTGTCCGCCCTACCCACTCCATTATCTCTGGGAGCTCAGCCCTGCAGCCTGGACACACGGCTGCTGTCAGCAGGCCGCACCTCACCTTGGCCAGCCGCCAGCACACGGAGCAGGAATGCTACGGAGTCAACAGTCTGGAAATCCTCACCTGAGACTAAACATTTGTTAGGTGGTATCATCGTCCACAGAGGTAAATGCTGAGAGGCTGATGATAACTATGATTTCTTTCCCCAGAGGAGAGCTGGTTTGGGTCCCTTGGTGAGATGCTAATGATAGAGAGGGGATTTAATGTTGAAATCTCTGCAGAGATACTGGGAGTTGCCCCGAAGTTGTGCTGGGAAAATGAGAAGCTGAAGACATTAACCGTACTCGGGTAGGCCAAATACAACAAGCACTTCAAGGAGGTGCTGACAGTGTTGAGAAACAGTCTGAGACATCATGGCCAGCGCAGGCCTGGAGCTCTGTGGAAGAGGAGCCCCGGGAGAAGTACCCCGGCTGAGTGCACCTATCAGGGCTGGCACCGCCTAGCAGTCACCGGCGCCATGACTGAGATCGCAAGTCCCCAGACCCCAGCCGGAGCAGCACAGGCAGCGCAGTGAAGGCGCTAACTCTGCACGCAGCTGTGATCTCGAGGGGACTAAGAAAGGCTGGGACTTTGACCAAGTGAACAAGCCACCAAAACTGACACATTCACAAGCAACTGCACCAGACTTTGTGCAACTACAGGAAGGTAATGACAAGGAAAACTAACCTGGGACAAGCGGCTAAGAAGATATTTCCTGTATTTTACAACGAAAGAAAATTGCTTCAAAGAGCACTGAGACACTAAGACTGGGAAAACGATCCATGACTGTATTGCAAGTAGGTTTGGAGAGAACTGATAATTGTCACATTGGATGTTGACATGAAGGGGAGGGGTCAGGAGAAAGAGCACGGGCCTGGAGGTGGCCCTTCTTCCTAAGTATGCGACCTCGTGTGGCTCAGCCAGAGACAAATGGGCCCGGAGAGATGGACAGGAAGGAGAAGGCAGGGTGAGGGGAGAGACTATGAGACAGTGGTATCCAGTGACTAGTACACAGGGAGAGCTCAGGAGCTGCCTCCTCACTCCCCCAAACAACAAACAGCAACAACAATAACAGCCGCAGCAGCAGCTGCAGCAGCAGCAGCAACAACGATAAAAGACCAGCTGGGCCCTGAAAGGCAGAAGGGCAAAAAACCTCTAGGTTGGAATCGAGGCGTATGACAGATCTAGACTGGTGCTGGTCTGTGGCCCCTGGGGGACTGCACTGTGCAACAGGACATGAACAGTGGCAGGTTCCTCTATGTACAGCTGCTCCAGTCTGGTCAGGGGCAGCACGAGTTGGTTTGGGAGCCAGAAACCTACCGCAGACTGCGCAAGCGAGGGACTGAGGTCGCGTGCTACATCCTCATGAGAATCTACTGCCTGACAATCTGAGGGGCAACTGAGGGGGTGGGAAGCCCATGCGGAGACTGGTCCCTGGTAGCGAAAAGGTGGGGACTCTGCTACAAAGCTTCTAATCATAAGAACCTGTGTGTGATGATCTGCTGAAGTAAAAACTTTGGAAACAGACCTCTGCACAGCCATCTACAGGACTGTACTTTCAGCTGGCCCCTGAAAGGCAGAGGGGCAAAAACACTACACACACACACACACACACACACACACACATGCATACACACACACATATATGTATCTCGAAAATCACACATTCACAGTAATTGGGCAATAACTGCATTTTTATCAAATTTTCCTGATTTCTTAACACATGTAAATATTTCTGGTTCTACTGACTTTCATTTTGGGGTCAGTCGTCTTTTTAATAGCCACATCTTTTTGCATTTCTACCCAGTCTGGGTCTCGCACGTTCTCACTGAGAGAGGCACGAGCAGGCCATGCCCTCTGCACTCACACGAGTGACTAAGGATGGGTCCTGGGTGGGGGGGGGGTGATGTTTCCTTCCCCCGAATGAATCCTGACTCATTGACCTGCTGCTCTGCCTCCCACAGTGGTTTTTCACATTAAAATAGCAAAGTCCGTGAAAAGCAGAGCTTGACTTAGAGCATACCCAAAGGAACCAGAATAAACTGTTCATCTTCCACTATTATCTGCCCATGCTCTCTGCAGGGTGTGGAGTTCCTGTCAGTCCGCACGCTCAGTGACTGCAGCGCGCAGAACCTTCGAGCTGTGTGGGACTTCATGTATCCTTACCCCGGCCCCTTCCACACAGGGAACCCAGCCGTGGCCTGGCCAGCACGAGCCACCTTCCTGCCTCATTGCAAAAGACCCGGCTCAGACTCCCACCGCCCTTCTGCCCAGAATGATGGGTCCACAAGCACGACCAGGATGGACCAAAAGAAAGTAACCGCGACTGCAAAACATGGCAGTATATTTACACTTTAAAAGAAATCTGACGTGGTATTTGGGAGACTTCGTGACTCCCTGGCTTCCAGCAGACTATTTGCTTTAGTAAGAGAGTTCATTTTTCTGTCTGTTTTCAAATGACAGACAGCCTAAGTGTGTTTCTCCCTAACTCAAAGTGACCCGCACAGAGGACAGATAGAAAACTGAGCTTGATGTTTCAACTGAAAGGCACTAGGAGAGGCCTTATGCCAGTGCTTACTGCTACTGACCACCACCATTCTGAAGGCCAGCAGAATCTTCTGCTCTACTAATAACTCACCCTGATTACCACTGTGACTTCACAGGTCTTAGAGGTGCAGGCCTGGTCACTTTCCATGTTTTCATTTGGCAGGAGTGCCACATGTGCCCTAATTTAAGAAAAAGCACTCACCACAGACTTCAGTATTTTTCTCACTCTCCAATGTTACTTAATCAGCTTTTCTGAAAGAAAACTAGACCCTGTTCCCTCAAATCAACTAAAGTATTCAGCCTTAAAACACCATCAGGAAAATGTAGAAGGAGATGTAAGCACATACACTCAGAAACTTTTACAAAAAGCAGTTCAAAGACCAATATAATTAAGCAAACCATTCAAAACTTAGGACAATAGTTTCTAGAGCTTTCGCGTTTTCTCTGGTTTTTGGCTCATCGTTTACCATACCCAGGTGATTCTGGGGCTATTGTGAAGAGATGCGGCAGGAATAGAAAAGCCTCCCAGGCACTATTCCTGCATTTCCCACAGGGTCACACGTGTGTGCGAGGCCCCACAGGGCAAAAGTTGTTTGCATTTGGAACACACGAGAGGGCAGCCAGCTTTACCTGCACACGACGGGCAGCACTGTCCGGGATGAATGGTGGGGTTGCCACAGGCAGGCACCGGGCAGGTGATCAGGGCACACATTTCCCGTCCATTGTGACAGTAGCATTCCCGGCACCCATCATGCCAGCTTTCCTCATTTTTATGATGATGGCCATCCATGGACAGACATGTGCCTGACAGGACAGGTGGCCCGGCTGAAGCAGGGACCTCTGGACAGACAAAGGCAGCCTGGTAAAGAAGCAGCTACAGCACAGGAGAAACGGCCTGTAGTGTCCTTATGTGGAACGGAACCCAGCCACCAAGTGCTACTGCGGAGAACTGACAGTAACAGGGGAAATGTCAGGAAAGGAATCTAAGTCAACAGGCTCTCAATTATGAGGAAGAAAAAGAGAGACAAGATTGCAAAATCGTTTCTCTTCTAATGGTATGATTGTTCATCTTATTCCTCTCACTCTACTTTCTCATATTTTCCACAATAAACAAGCATTGCTTTTATAATGGATGTCACACACTCATACACGTTTAATTATTATGGAGAATCATCACTTCAGAAACTTGACCCCCTAGAGAAATCCCGGGCCCCTTACAACTAACAGACTTTTGTCCTACAGAACCGCTGAACCAACTGACTAGATTTTTGTTAACTGTGATCCCTGCACACACTACTAAGTTGGCAACTCCTCAACTTGGAGAAGACACTGACCAAATTTCGGGGATCTTCTATGGTTTAATCTGTAACTCACGACAGCAAATGGGACAGGATGAGTGGGGTTGGGACTGAGATAAGGGCAGAAAATGCAGTCTGGGGGCAAAATAAGGGCTTCGGGAAGTCTCAGGCAGGGGCTGCCCAGGGTGAGAAATCCTACGCCTACCCTCAGGGGCAACGGAATGAGGGTCTGCACTGTGCTGGTCGCATCAACACTGCTCCTGACCGGAAGTAGATTTTATGGAGGCCGAGATAAACTTTAGCTTTAGGCTAAAGTTCCAGAGACGAGTAAACCCACACAGCTAAGAAGTGTTCACTTTGGCAAACGTGCTTACCCATCATTTGCTTACTTGAAATTCTGTTCTCAGCTTTTATTCCATTATGATGAAAGGAAAAGGGAACCGAATGGGAGGGTCCCTCGGGGAGTGACGCTGTGTCAGAGTAGGTGGCAATCACTTAAGCTATTTCATTACAGAATGTGCTTCGGCTGGTTCTTTGTCTCCACGCCCCGGCTGCTCTGAGGGCCAGGGCTGTGTTCCACTTACCTCTGCATCTGCAGATAAGACAGCCATGACTGTCTTGCTGGAAGCCCAAGGGGCAGATTTTACTGCACTGCAGCTCTGGACATTTCTTACAGCGACAGATGTCACAGCCATGCTTATTCTTCCTGGGTAATTAAAAGTTGGTCAGAGGTCAGAAAATCAGAAAGGCTCAAACGATGCCCAACTATTTGGACCAAGGGTCAAAAAAAGGTTATTGCCACTTATGCAGAATGACCTGAGTTTTCTCAAAATTGATGGGGTGATGTGTAATGAGCTCCCCATGGCTATGACCACTGCCCACCCAAGACCGAGCTCTAGCACTGCCTAAGTACTTCTGTGCTTCTGTCTGAATCCCCAAGACGTAGCCACTGCTTTGGCTTGGAAAACCGGTGTCACTGCATGAAAAGATGCGCGTGCAAGTCAAGCTGAACACTAGAGATTAGCACTAGGGGTAAGAAGTCCTTCTTTTGTTTGGACTCCCAGGATTCCTCACAAGACACACTTTCTGAGAAATTCCAGACTCTAATAAAACATTTAATGAGACATCTACTGAAACTTATAGAGGATATAACTTAAGGGCTCCTAGCCCTGGGAAGGTTCATCAATGTCAACAAAGAATAAAAACCTTCAACAGTCAGTATCCAGCACTTACTTCACTGGGTCTGGTTAGAAAAGATTATGGCAGAGAAAAGAAAGAAAAAAGATAAAAGAATATGGATTTTTTTTTTTTTTTTTTTTGAGACAGGGTCTCACTTTGTAGTTCAGGCTGGCCCTGAGCTCACTATGGAGCCCAGGCAAGCCGCCGCGAACTCAGCAATCCTCTTGTCTCTGCCTCCCAAGTGCTGGGATTACAGGCGTGAGCCACCACGTCGGGCATTGTGGTATGCGGTGTTGACTGCTGATGGGCGTGAGTCTCCACGCCCAGCATTATATGTGGTTACTGGGGATCGAACTCAGGACCTTGCGTGTGCGAGGCAGGTGCTGGAACCACTGAGCTAACCCTCCGGCCCAAGAATATGGATTTTTTAAAGCCTTCCAGCCATGAGGTATGAACTAAGTATGCTAGAGGCAAAAGAAAATGTTGGAGAACCTTCTTACCAAATTCTACATTGATCAGAAAGATGACATAAAAGATGAAACCTCTGACATGCGACAACTGTTTAAGTGACAAACTACCATTTTGCTAGAGAAGTGTGAACATGAACATTCATTCATTGCAACATTATGAAAATAGTTAAGTGAATTAGTCATACTCATGTCACATGCTGTATCATTTTCAAGATCTCTCAAGGCTTGTTCGCTACTCTTGTTTGCCCGTCAATCCACGCATCCAGGCACATCTACCATCAGAGTATACAGAGTTCACTCAGTAGATCTGCCGAGCGGCACCTGTGGCTGCCTAAGACTCCCAGGAATCTATCTGGTCAAGGCATCTTTTTCGGAGGCTGTCCTTAAAACAGTGTCTAGTCACTTTACCATTCAAATGTCCACAATAATCAAATGCTTTCTCCTCAAGTGTGCTTACAATCAGAAATATGAAGAGAAATCTACCATCTTCCAAGAGATTTCTCTCTGAGATGTGGGCTGGACTTCATGTGGCCTTGGTTCTAGCTGTAATAATATGGTAGCACATGGCTGTAGCCACTACCATCAGGATAAGTACATTTTACATTACAGAAAGTAATGGAATAACTATACTTTTTTTTTGAGACAGGGTCTCACTTTGTAGTTTATACAGGCCCTGAACCCACTATTTAGCCCAGGTCAGCCTTGAACTCAGCAATCCTCCTGCCTCTGCCTCCCGAGTGCTGGGATGACAGGTGAGAGGCACAATGCCTGGAGGAATAACTATACTTTTACTGGTATCATCTTCATATTTTAGAACTAAGAACAGTGAGGATTTGTGTTCAAATTTTTAAGAATATTTCCTACTTAGTTATCTGATTAAAATGAAATTTAAAATCTACCCTTTCCAAACTCAGAATTTTCAAAAGAAAAAAAAATATGATTAAAAGAAGTTGGGAGAAAGCTGATGGATTTAAATCCCTTGTAATTGACATTAAATAAATAAAATTGGAGCTAGGGATTTAGCTCAGTGGTTCCATTGCCTGCCTTGCAAGTGCCAATCCCAAGTTAATCCCTGGGACCAATCAATCAATCAATCAATCAAAAACCAAATCAAATCAGAAAGGCAGAAAGACTGAGATGGAAGATAGCAAAGGGAAGAAAGAGAGAAAAAGGTTTTCAAAGGTGTTATTTTTTTTGTTTAAGGCATCAACATCACTTAAAGGCAGAGGTAAATGTTAATACAGATCAAAGAAACAAATATGCTTTACTTCCCCCATGATATAATCTACTTGGACTTGAAAATGTTATCAAGTTGATTAGGTCCAAAGGTAGACACCTCAGCACAGAAAGCAGGATGTTCCATATTTACAAGGGTGACCTTCAGCTGATCTTACAGTACAGGTCAATTAAATTATGAAATAACGTCCACAACAGCTATGAAAAGTTGCGGGACTAACAGTAGTGATGCCTCATGACAAGTCCACTCCTCCCACCCCCCACCAAGGAGGGTCTGAAGACCTCACTAGGGAGAAGCCTCACCCAACAGGACCAGAGTGGATCTGGCTCATTTCCATAAAAGAGGACAAATAAAATTAATTCTTATCTATGGAGACACAATCTCTTCCTTCTCAATTACCTAAGAAATCAATACAGGCAGATATTCTGGACCCAGAACCCCAGCAATTCAGCCATGGACACCATTGCTAACAACACGGGTGTGTATCTGGTGGGCTTTGTGAAGTGAGAAGTACGTACAGGTATCCGAGAGGACAGTACTTGTCACAGATGATGGGTCTGCACTTCTTGGGCCTCGGGCGGCACTGACAGATCTCACAGTCGTGGGCGTCCGTCAGGAAGCCGGAGGGACAGTCCAGGGCGCAGCCTCGCTTAAGGCTGGAGCACAGCTCCTCTCCTGCGAACACACGAGGATGGCTCATTGCTCCCGCAGAGGAACAGCCCAGAACGCACTGTGGCTTCTTCGTCTCTTCCACGAACCCTCCGATCTCTCTGATTCGGATTCCTCAGCCGAACAATGACCTCAGTCCTGACTACAAAGGTTGGGTTATTTTGTGATTTGGGTATTAACAACCAAAATAAAGTGGCTCTTTGAAATGCATTTCTGAGGCCCAATTGAACCTGGCAGGCTTCTAGGGAAGAGCAGGCTGTTAACTATGGATAACTAATAACTACCTGTATATTTTTCATGTTTTTCTAATAGTCACTCGAAACCACACATGACATTTACATTAGGAAGGGAGAATTAGAAACTTAACACTTTGTATTTCATTCTGTATTTTATTTCTACTGCACGGCTTCACGGATGATGCAAATGATTAGTCTTGTGGGTATTAAAATGAATCATACAGAGCTGCACACTGTATACAGTGGAATGGATTTCTTACCCTTCCTTTTTCTAAAAAAGCAATCTCTTACAACATGGCAGAAAACGCTCCATTTAGCTATCGTTTTCCCTCCATGTTCACAAATAAATGAAGTATGTGGATACTTATTGACTAAAAAAAGTCCGTGTTGAAGTATTTATATTAATGTCTACTATTTGAAAGTTTAAGCTGACCCCTGTTAGCAGAATGTGGAGTCGTAATCTCTAGCTGTCCCGTGACTTAGATATCTCAGAAGGGAAAAAGAAAGGGGACAGAAACAAGGGTCATGGTCAAAAGGAACTACTGAATATATAGTTTAATAGAAGCCTTCTAACGTGACTTTAAAAGGCGATACAAGCTCGACAGAAAATGTAGGGAATAAAAATGTCAAGGTAGTGAGAGCCTGTGCGGTGACATAAATAAGGCAAGCGGAGACCCGTGCGAATCCCACGTGGAGCGGGAAGGAACACCAGTGGACAGCAGGTGACGGCGCGTGCTGTGGAGCTGAGTGCTGCTCCGCGTGGCCTGGGATGGTGGGAAGCGGAGGCTGCTGCTCTAGGGGTGATCAACGCATCTGTATCTTTCTCGGACACCCCTTTAGCCTAACTACTGCAACAATCCATGAGGCTCTCGGAAGGCCGGAACGTGTTTGTCTCCGCCACAGACAGAACTTGTACTCTAAAAATTAAACCTTAACTACAATTAATAGGTGAAATGGGACTATGTATTATATGAATATTTTAGGAGAGCATCTTTAATGAATCTTAGTTGGCAATATGTGCATATTTCATTTAGTATCTTTAATAAAATGAAAATGAGACATGGCATAATATTCTACTTTGTCATTTTCATAATGCTTTCATTAGAGAGAGCATTTAGTATAACACCTCATGGGTCTGTGCCGCGCTGTGAAGCAACACCATGCTAATCTATACCCTGGAAAGAGAAATTCTAAATGGCTCATTTAAAAATTTGTGATTATGACCTGGAAGGAGGGCCGTTATTTTTCATCTCCATCTCACTAAGAGGATGATGAAAGAGGGGAAGGGCTTTTCAATGCCACTTCTCTTTCTCTGAAAAGAGGTCTAAACTCTTTTTTTTCTACTATGAGAATTTTAAAGTTATGACACCAAGTAGATTTGTTAGGACACAGGTGAATTAAAAGCATTCGTAGAACTTCCCAGAGTCAGCATTCTTGGGAAATAAATTCCTTGAACCCTAAGACTCTGAGCATATTTGTGCCTTCCTTTTCTGCTCCTATTAAAAAAAAGACTTTTCCACAGACAGACCTTACCCTAGAATGCTCCTCACTTACCCTTAAGGAAAGCTGCTGTATGACCATCTGAGTTTGTCTGTAACCTCTCTCCGTGCTATGTTCTGCAAGTGTTTCCCATGGCTTTGCCACCAGCCCGTGGTGCTACTAGGAGGTGACAGAACCTTCAGGAGGTGCTCCCTGTGGACAGGTCACTGGGGGACGCCCTGGAAGGGTACACTGGAGTCCTGGCCCATTCCTCCTCCCTTTTGCTTCCTGGCAGCCATAAGGTCAGCAGCTCTTGCTACTGTGTGTTCCCACCACAGTGCGCTGTCTCTCAACAGGCCCCAAAAGCAACAGGGCCAAGCAACCATGGACTGAAACCTCTGAAACTATAAAAGGAAATAAATCTCTCCTCTATGTAAGTTCATTATCTGTAGGATTTCTGTTACAGTTATGGAAGGCTGACTATCCTATCTGCTTTGCAATGCAGAGGCTTCCACAAGCTGCATGTCTAAAGAAAGACACAGGTTATTAATCTGAAAGCCTTCTAGTCATAGCACTTCAGCCAAAGTGCCCTAGCCCCTTCCTGATTTGGGACCATTCACCCACCTGCAGGGTCCAGTCTGGACTATCTCAATTCTCTTACCAACACAAGAAGTTCTAGGGCAGGACCCTATTATCTGCATGTTGACAGTCTGGGGACTGTCCTGGTGTCTAGCACAGAGCGGCTGCTCAGTAACTATTTGCTGGACAAGTGTGTTGATTAATGTTCTTGCTACTTGCTCCTCTACTGTCAGTTCAAGATTGTTGTATTCACAGAAAAAAAAAACTCTGATTGGACTGTTTTTCAAAACACTAGCACCTGCTAACACCCAAGACACCATTTTGTAGTTCAGAAATGAAAAATTACAGACTGGAATGTAGTCTTAGGTTTATGTGTATCAATTAGGGCTGCTTCTTTAAAATGATGTCACATCAAAATAAAAATTTAAAGAGCAGAACAGACAGGTTAGAAATCCCTTATTCTTCAGGTGGTAAAGTTATAAGTTTGTTTGGAAAGCTTTAGTACATCACTTAAAGCGATCCCAGGAAAAACATGGGCTTTGTGTTCCTATTTTTTCAGCATTATGATTTTACTGTGATCTAAAAATACTTTATGATCCATGGGGAGAAATTACCATTGAAGAGAAAGTGATATAAAATGGCAAACTACAGGGCATGCACATTATGGTGGTCAACAGCTACTACATAGTATGCTTTCTATCCATTCTGGAAGAAAAAGGGGTTTTTGCTCCTAGGGACAAGATTTCGCACAACTGTAAGGAGCATTGTTCACTTTTGTTGCTGTTTTCCTTTCCTTGGGGAAGGCACGTCCTTGTGGTTCTGTTTTGTGTTCCCAGCTGGGAATCAAATCTGTGCTCTTCTAGACCTTGAACAAGCACTCTGACCCCAGCCGCTCCTCCAGCCCGTCACTCACTATGGGATGCAATACGCGTGAGCACAGTGTCACTTCCGTGCACAGCACAATGAAGCTCCTGAGATCATTAAGTTTTGTAAAAATGCAACATTGCCAGTGGTCCCAGTCTTGAGCCTGACAGCTGCTGGTCTTAGGTCAGAGGCACAGTAACCCGGAAATATAGTCCACCTCCCTGTGTTTGATGCCACAGCCTGCTTGGGATGCTTGACTGAAATGCGTATTTCATGAAACCCATGCAGGCTTTTTCCTCCTCGCTGCTATTCAATGGGCACGTCTGCAACAGTTTGTGAATAAAAGCATAAGTCACTCTGGAATCAAAGAACATTAAAACTGGAAGAGAAGTTATCAATAACCCAGTTAATCCACCTAAAATGTGGACAAAAAGATGCCAGAGGACTGATGTTCTTTAATTCCCAGGTCATAATGCGGAATTTATATTGGAAGGTGAAGGATGTTACAATGAAGTCTGACAGTAACAAACATTTTTGCTTAAAAAGTAATGTATTAATAGTTTGCACCAGTACAAAGGTATTGGTAGCTTAAATAATTTTAATGGTTTGTGGCTACTGTACTTTCCTAAACATTTTCTACCATATTTTGCTTTATTCTAAACACACCTTTTAGAAACTGAGTCAGAATAACAGATTCTCCATATACACTTGAAACGTCGTTTTGTTTTGTTGGTTTTTGAGACAGGGTCTCGCTTTGCAGTTCAGGCTGGCTCTGAGCTCACTATGTAGCCCAGGCAAGCCTGGAACTCAGCAATCCTCCTCTCTCTGCCTTCCGAGTGCTGGGATTACAGGTGTGAGCCACCATGCCTGGCAAAATGTCATTTTGCTTAGCAGTTTTACAAGAATGCTACGTTCCTGGCTCAGGTGCAAAGCAAAACCACAGTATATTCAAAGAAAAAAATCCTTAGTGATATACTTTTTTGCATAATTTTGAGGGACATATTTCCACAGGGTCTTTATCATAACCCTAACGTGGTTGTCCATAATATCCCTAAGATTATCTTGTAATGTTGTTATGACATACTAGCTTACTATCATTACCAGTATTAGTGCAGATTTTTTTTTTACCTTCTTTGTATTCCTGTAGTGCTCAGCCCATCGTAGGCACTCAATAAATCAATGAGAAAGGAGAAACATTTATTTGGTGTTGATCTCATTTTATGAAATCTGATGCAGCGAGAACTAGGAGAAAACTTAGGCACAGGTGTTTAAGACTGCTGGATGTTAAACAGTGTTTTGATGGGAGGCAGAAAAATAATGTAAAGGAGAATTTTGGACAAGATAAGTGTTAAGCAGTTGCAATGGAAAAAAGAACTATGCCTTACTAGCCTGTAGGGAACTGGCTTTTCTTCTAAATGCTAAAGGAAGAACAGAACACTTCAGGGTTCAGATTAAAAAGTGAAAGGAAAGCTGTTGGTCCAAAGTGCTGGAGAGCATAGGAAGCACCCGAGGCAGGTGTAGGGATGGGGGGAGAGGAGACCGCGGTTTTCCCATACCAGTTAGCTCAGGGTCACTCAGAAGAGCATGTTCTAAAACAGCCTGCAGAGTACATGATCGTCACGTGCCAGGCGACGCAGACAGTTCTGTATTCATTCCTTTACTCGGGCCTCAAGACGACCCACTTGTTAGGTACCGTCTCTGTCCTCCTCAGGTGAGGACACACGGGCCCCAGAGAAGTAAGGGAACAGCCTGGACCCTGAGGACTTAGGGAGCCCGAGAGAGGAACTGAGCGCAGCCACAGCCATCTGACGGCCTAGGACTCAGTAATTCCATCTAGGCTGATCCTTCTCCCAAAGGGGTGGCCACCCCTTGTGGAATAATCAGCACAGCTGACAGAAGCGGGGGAAGTGAGAGCAAAGTGCACGTGCTTTGATTTCTGTATGCTGCAGACAAACGGACAAATTGCAACTCACATTTACTTTTTTTTTTTGAGACAGGGTCTCGCTTTGTAGTTCAGGCTGGCCCTGAGCTCACTATGTAGCCCAGGCAAGCCTGGAACTCAGCAACCCTCCTGCCTCTGCCTCCTGAGTGTTGGGCTGACAGGCGTGAGCCGCCACGTCTGATGACGCATTTACATTTTTAAGTACAGGGTGATGGAGAGAAAGATGGGAAGACTAATCCAGGCCAAAAGCCTCAGTGCAGTGAGTTGGACACATGATCAGGACGGTGAGACCTCAGAGCAGGATGGCAGACAAAACGATGCCCGAAGGTACCCTTGACCCTGGGCTTAACAAAGTTCCTTGTGAAGTGACAGGAATCATATATGCATGATTAGGGGGAGTGTCAAAACTTTACAACAGCAGAACTCAGATGAAGGATAAGAGTGACATGGCTAGGGATAATGCAATCTGTATTTTTAGACTTTTTAAACGTTCAGGAAAACACTGAGGTATGACCATGTATTTCAGAGGCAACATGTAGCTGAAGAAGCATTAGGAGGACTGAAATATAAACACTTCATGAGGCAATCGTCAATTATCTCAGTGCTAACCGACAAGGTTGGCCGTTTCTGTAAACAGATGTGGCTGCCAAGGCCATCTCCCGGTGAACTTGGCTTTCTAAAGGGAGGCACGAAAGACGGGAGCGAGTGCAGGAAGGCAGGCCAGCCCTCTGTGGGTGGACGGAGGCTCACAGACCGATTACAGTTACATGCACAGAAACTGTTTCATAAACTCTTTTAGCACTCATTCCACTGTCCAGAGAAAAGGAGGGTGACACAGAACTGGGGACAGAGCGCTGCTCAACTCCTGCGCTGTATCTTCTTCATCAAAAATACCTTACAGAAGAGCGAGGAGCGATTAGGTCCAAGAGGAATGTGAAGCCCCAGATGACTGATAAATCACAAAGTGAGCATCTACCCGTGAGGTTCAAGCCTCTGAGCCCGGGGTTATTACGCCCCAAGGCGCACAGAGAAGCTCCTCGTCATGGAACCGCTCTGTCTATGTGTGCAAGAGGGCAGGGAGAAGAGAAAGAGATTTTAGAAAACAGGCCAAATGTCAAGTCAAAGGGAGACAAGTCTAAAAACTACAGAGAATGAAGCTTCCTAGTAACGACTAAGAGTTCTTCAAAACTGAAATTCTTCACAAAGAAGTGCAAGGCGTGCGATTTTGGACAGTTAGAAAAGAAGGCGCTGAGCACCTGGGGCCGGCGCAGGTGCAGCAGGGACAGCCCTGCCCGCGGCCGCAGCTGATTCACGCAGCACGGGGCCAGCCAAGGGAGGCTGCGTCTCGATTCCCCGCAAGCCTCGGGGCTCTGGCGGAGAAGGAGATGACCCGTCGCTAGCTAAGGGGGGGCCCTTGGGGAGTGAAGATTACGTTCACTGTCGTCATTCGGGGCTCTGTCCTTGATTTTGTGCAGCAGTTTAATTCAGTGACTGCGATGAGGACATATACATTGTGCTTATTAATTATATGACGGGTGGCGTAAAGAGTAAGATCACATTATCAAAACTAAAAAATATTCCAACCAGCTAGAAAATGTTTTAAAATTACTAGCGTAATTTCTTGTTAATATGCCTCTAAATGTATATGATTAAAAAATGGAAATATTCAAATACAGGACAGAAGAGAAGCACCTGACAGCAGCGGATACACAAAGACCTAGTGATCCCAGCTGCTGCCGGACGGGGCGTGAGGCCCCTGCGCTTGGTCCAGAGCTCGTGCTAATTCACACCGCAGAACTGCACTGACCGGGCCAGACTTGGAGGATTTTTGCTCCTGAGTCACATGTTATGTAAGAACAGTGACACATCGTGCGTCAGAAAATGGAAGAGACCAAGTCAATTCCAGACACCCCGTTACCTGACGGACGGTGAAGGGTAAGGTATAAATTCATGGTGGTAGAGGAACTGGGGGAACGCGACATCGTTTTACACCTGTACTACAGCGTATCACACCCACCGAGGGAAACGCTAAGTGCTCATCTAGTTTCAGAGGCCGCGGCCCGGAGGCCTGGTACACGCTGGGACGTACACGGAGGGAGAACTGGGGTCTACGGTGCGCCGTGTGTTCTAAGGGTCGTGACCGCCCTATGTGGAAAGGGCCTCCCCGGTCGTCTATGCGCCTGGCCAGGGTGCCGAGGAGGCAGCGGACTGAGTGGCTGGAAGGACGTACTCCGAAGCCAGCTGGGACGGCGTCCCCAAAGCCACCAGCCAGCAAGGACGAGGCGGATACAACGAAGTAAAGATGAAAACCAGAAAGAAGGAGCGGCGCTTCCCTCCAGGTGGGCGTGTATCTGCTTGTGCAAGTTTAACAATTTCCCCCCTTTTTTAACCTTGTCAAGTCAGTGTATGAACAGACTAATAAAGATATTCAGTCATATAATGTACTTTGACAATATCGTATGAGGCCTCAGGAAAATACAGTTTTCTCTCTACTCACTGGTTTTGCACTGACAAGTCCGACAGCCGCTGGGATCCAGCCTGAAGCCGTAGGCGCAGTCCTTCTCCGTCAGCGAGCAGTTGGCCAGCTCCCCACATGCAGGGGGGTCAATTGTGATGTATGTTGGTTCTAATCATGAGAAGGGGGGAAAAATCAATGCAACATGCCATTACTTCTTGGATACTGTGCAGCTGAAATCCCATACTGAAGAGGGTCACAAAAATCAAATGATGGGGGGTTGTGGAGTGGGTAGGGGAACGGGAAAAAGTGAGAACGAAACTGTGTCACGTACTGGTATAAATTCCCAATATCGAGTGTGATCCTGAGATGATGTGTATATACAATGTATCAATAAAGATAAAAAAAATAAAATGAATAATGTTCATCAAATTCTGAACTTGTACACTCTCGTCGCTACCCCCGAAATGAGTATTTTTGTGTAGCTTTTTTGGAAATGTGAACGTTGCACTTGTTTTGCTCCACTTGAGCTGCCCCTGGCTGCTGTGTCTCTGTGTGTGAGTCATCTGTACAGACCCTGGCTGCCTCACACGATCCTTCCGACGGCCCCGCCATGGAATAGACAAGAGAGGTTAAAATGAATTTCATTAAGAGCTGGGGATTTAGCTCAAGTGGTACCACGCCAATCTTGGATGCACAAGGGCCCGAGTTTGATCCCTGATACCACAAAAAAAAAAAAAAAAAAAGCTCCATTTAAACTTGTTACATGGTCTTCTATTTTTTCCTGATGTTTTAGGAATTACTTTTTATAATTACCAAGATACAGCTGCCAAGTGTCAAGGATTGCACTCTAAATTCTGCAGTCCCTCTGAAATCTGTTAGCATTTTTTCAAATGAATAAATCAGAGATGTGTTAAGAGAGTTGTTAAAAACATGTGGGCTCTTTTATCTCATAGGTGACACTTGCTTACTGATGAGAGATGACATGATGGGTAGCAGTGACAGGGAGCTGACCCGCGGGCCCAGGGCTCGGGGGGCGGTACAGAGAGTACACCCAGCCAGAAGGAGGAACATACAGCCTTGCAGGGAAGGGAGGCAGCGAAGAAGCCAAGACCACATGGGGTACTTTCCCCTTCTTCCACAGTGAGAACGAAGGACTCAACACAACAGTCACTGCACGCCTGGCCCGAAGCACGCTGTGTGTAGACAGTGTCACCTGTCCTGTTCACAAATGCCTTAGCTTCCTACCTACCCCAGGAGGTGGCCGCTACTGCCATCCCCCCATAAGGGAACCAACTACGCTGACATGCCCATGCTCACCAGCAGCAGCAGGTGGCGGACCCAAGATTCGAACTCAGGCAGTCTGGCTTGAAATCCCACTAGATTCTACGTAGCCTGATCCATGTATCTGCTCCCTGGTGCAAAGACATAGGACAGTTTTCATGGTGCCAGATGGTAAGAGTGTTCCAAAGGAAATAAAGAGAGTGACAGATTTATGTATCATCTTTTTGACAAGAGATATTATGAATTCTTCCAAGTGAGCTATTTCTCACAATACCTTTGTGAAGGCGCCAAGCACAGAATGTCTGTACCTATGTTTTCACAGATGGAAAATAGGAGGTACAGAGAGGGTAAGTGGCTAAGTTTACATAGCAACCCAGCGTAGCAAGCTGGGAACAGAACGGAACACAGGCTCCTGAGCTCCCATCCAATGCACCATCGGTTAGGCCACGCTGTCTGCTCTAATTTCATCTCGTTTTCTTGGAAGACGGACCCAAATTAGTGACCAAAACTTAGCTGCCACTCCTGAGAGCAAGAGTCCCGCATTTCTATCCGCCCGCTGAAAGAGGACAGTGACTCACCACTTCACAGGTAGGGGACAGTGATGCTATCGAGACGCTCTGACTGCTCTCGCCTGTAAGAACACGTACGCCGTGTGGAATGTTTACTCCGCTGTCATTGCAACATATGCTTTAAAGACCATCTTCCTGAAATTTTTATATAAACTTTCCACTGCTGTAAAATTTCTAATTTTTCAATGACCGAAGTATTCTTTCTGACAGATAACTATAAACATAAAAAGTTTAACACACTGCTTCTTTCTTACATTCTCTTAACATTTACCATAAACATCTTTAGTTTTCAACTTACTCATTTTTCTCTTTATTAGTATGGTTGTTAGCCACCAAAAAGAATGATTCCCTTCCAGCCTTCAGTCACAAGATGGCCTTTGTTTTCTTAAAAATTATCCTTTTTCTGGACCAGAGATTTAGCTCAGTGGTTCTGGCGCCTGCCTCGCAAGTGCAAGGCCCTGAGTCCGATCCCGGTAACCACATACAATGCTGGGCGTGGTGACTCATGTCCACCAGAAATCAATACCACACACCACAGTGCCAGGCATGGTGGCTCACACCTGTCATCCTAGCACTCAGGAGGCAGAGACAAGAGGATTGCTGAGTTCGAGGCTTGCCTGGGCTACATAGTGAGCTCAGAGCCAGCCTGAACTACAAAGCGAGACCCTGGTTAGCTCAGTGGTTCTGGCACCTGCCTCGCAAATGCAAGGTCCTGAGTTCGGTCCCCGGTAACCACATATAATGCTGGGCGTGGAGACACGTCCACCAGCAATCACTATCACATACCATAGTGCCAGATGTGGTGGCTCACACCTGTAATCCCAGCACTCGGGAAGCAGAGACAGGAGGATTGCTGAGTTCGCGGTGGCTTGCCTGGGCACCATAGTGAGCTCAGGGTCAGCCTGAACTACAAAGCGAGACCCTGTCTCAAAAAAAAAAAAAAATTATCCTTTTTCTTTTTTTCTTTGAGACAGAGACTTGCTGTGCACTTCAGGCTGGCCTTGACCTCACCAGCCCAGGCTGGCCTGAACTCAAGGCCATCCTCCTGTCTCAGCCTCCTAAGTGGCGGTGAGATTACAGGCATATGCCACCATACCCAGTGTCTCAAAATCATTCTAACCACAAGTGTTAAGATGCGAAAACTTGTATCAGCTCTAAGTGAGTCAACCACAGGTTGTCCCAGTGAGGAGTTCTATGATCTAGACATATTAGACCAAGGATTAGGAAACTCTCCATATGCTGCTTTAGTGGACAGTTTAGAGGATAAAACACAGCTCTGAAGCTTATTTACACAGACTGGAACCTTGTAGTCTTTGTTGACATTTAAGATGCGCAGTTTATGAGAAACTTCTGCCTTCAGAAAACATAGTATAGAAAAGTATGTACTGGAAAGATTAAACTGACAACAAAAGTGTACAGTAATTGTGGGGTGATGTGGAATTTTACTTTTACTAAACTGTGGGGATTTGTTAAAGGAACACACTGTCCAATGTTACAAGGACGATCTTCCACCTCTAAGCAATGTTTTCCTTCCATAGTGAGGCCTCTGCTATCTTCAGGGCATATGATGATTAATGAACAGGATCAGGATTATGATCTTTGGCTAAAGGATGAAAAAAAAAAACAAACCCACCCACAGCGCTGACCTCAACAGGTCCATGTTGGATGAGAGGGCTGCTCAGCCACAAATGTGCTTCTAGCACCCATCTCTCCAGGATGGGAAGGGCTTCCCCGGCACACTCTTGTAATAGCTTTCTGTCAGGGAAACCAATGAAAAACAAATGCACGGTACTGAGATGTGTTCGGGTAAAGTGAGTCTTACTACTGTGTGGAAGCCTCTGGGCTTGACAGTGTGGTCCCATCCAAGAGGCGAGAAATTACTTTCTGTCCCTGAATATTCACATTTCCCCATTCCTTAATGATCTACATCAATGGAAGAAACTGCTAAGTGCACACATTACAAATTCTGACACGCTCAATATTTAGTATTAAAACAGAAAACTTGAACAAATCATTTATTTATAAAAACTGTCAATGTACTGTGGAACTATTTGATTTGCCCTTGATACATTAGGCTGAACCCAACGATATTCTTTGTGATTCAGTGACTGTAGACAGAAGTCCAATTATTTTATAGACCTCTTACCACTTGGTCCTTTGTTTTATTATATTTAACAAATAAATACCCTCTTCCTATTTGGAGAGAAACTGGAGCAAATTTTAAAAGCCCACGAGAGTGGTGACATGTCTTTTTGGGTCTCTACCACAGTGGTTCTGTCTCTTGACCAACCTGATCCATAACAGATGCATCTGGAGGCACTGAAGTGGCACATGGTATTTTATCTGAAATCATGTCCTTTGTTCTTGTGCCTTTCCTCATTCTCCCAACATTTTAATGCTCAGTTTCCCATCCTGTAAGTCTGCATCTACAATTCCTGTGAGATCACAGAAATCACATCCAGGACTATAACAGGAGGAACACGCAAGAATAAACAAGGATCTACCAAAAGATCTGGTCTCATCCCATAGATTTGAGGATTTGATTTCAGTCCAATGTATTCATAGGTAACCTCAGAACTGGTCCTATCACTCAGGGCAGTTCTTTGAGAAAGAGGTGCTGTGAGGAAACTGGAATTCCATTCTGAGGAACGATCACAAAGTGAATCATATTTGACATCACCCTGAATGAAAATATTTTACATCAACACTGCAGTCCTGAAATAATAATGACCAAAGAGATCATCGGATATTTTAAACACAGATTTTAATTGAAGGAAATTCTCAGTGGGAAAAGAGGTGATTTTAAAGAATCTAGAAACACAGTATTGCAATACGATTGTGCGTCAAGGATACATGAGGCAAGTATGTAAAACATGTGTTCTGCTTGTCACTAAGGCACAGGATGCTGGAATCTGTTTATCAGGAATGTTGTTAGTCCACACACTTTTCTCCATTCGGAGGAACAGTGCTTTGCCTATGGAAAATGTCTGATGTCCCAGATCAGGAGATTCTCGTTTAAATCCCAGACTGCTGAGCTCCTGCATTCCATGGGGGCGTGGTGTTAGCACTGTGCCAGAGCGCGTGCCTTTCCAGAAGGCTGACAGCGATCCTCTGGCCTTCGGGAGTCTGGTGAACAGAGGTCCTGCCAAGACTTTTAGAGACATCACCCTACAGCAAAGAAAACTTTGCCCCCTTTAAACGGGTTGGGTAGGGAGACATGTTAGCAAAGCTTTTTCAAAGGACAGAAATGGTTTAGGACTTTGGGAGAATGAGGAAACGCTTGGACAAGATGCCACTTGGGCAGGGGAAAATTCAGTCAAGTAGCACTTACAGGATCACCCTGAAATTCCATCTCAACCTGTACTGAATCAGCTGAGGAACTGAAGAAATACCTTAATGTCCTCCAAGGGAAGAAGGCTTGAAACAGCAGGAGCTCATTGTCTTTGGCTACAACTATTTCTAAAGGGAACCCTGAAACAGCTTCTTTGTGGAGGATTCTACAATAGTTTCTGAGCCTAGAAACAATAAAGAACAGAAATAGGTATTTGTCATATCTACATCCAGTTTGCTGTTTCTTACTCTGCACCTAAATGGGAATCACTGAGGTCTTCAACCTGTTGTTTTGCTGAATAAATTTTAGAGTCTTTAAGCATTACACATTACCAAGAGGAGCTATTCTTATAATTGTTGGGATTGTGTTAGGAATATGGACTGTGGGTCCCCAATTTTCATTTCACATCTTAGAGGACAGGAGTCTGGAAGGAAACCTCTTGTAATAATATTAACTAAACATATTTATATAAATTTATATATTAAAATTTAGATTTTTTTCCATGCCCTTGGGAGCCCAATAAACTTCTTAGCAGTGAAACTATTTTTAGGAAAATGTTGATATTTTTTAAGAATTAGTCTGATGTTAAGTTTCTGAAAAACAATGCTAGTATTTTAGATTGATTTTTTTTTTTCATTTGCAGTACTGGGGATTGAACTCAGGCCCTTGGGTGTCCAAGGTTGGCACAGGACCACTTGAGCTAAATCTCCGGCTTGGATTGATGTTTACTTCCTAGAGCCATTTTCTCTACTCAGTTGGGAAATTAGGGTTCTGTGACGATAATGAATTTGATCAAGAATACAAAGTTAAAATGAAAATCATGCTTCTAACTTCCAGGCCACAGCAACAGATCATAAAATGACATACTTGATTATGCAGGTGTTACGAATGTGTCAAGCAAGCCCAAGCTCTTGGCTGTCTTGTTTTTGTTATTTCAATGGAGAGTTCTCCCAGTGGCAGCAAGGGAAGAAGGTAGAATTTAGATCCAACTTTTTGGATGCCAATTTAAAGTTTTATAACAACCATATTATCACATCCTATACAACAGAAGAAAAAATAAGCTTTATGCAGCTATATTAAAATATAAAGCAATTATGTTAATTTGACTGAAACAGTTGATACAATCACTGGTATTTATGCTTCGGGAATATGCACTAAAATAAAAATATTAATAGATGCTTTTAACTTAGTGTTGAATCTGTATGGCTCAATTTCTGGTTTTGAAAGAGTCTGGGCAAGAGCCTTCTTATACCTCGATTAGTAAGAGTTGGTTCTCTAACAGAAATGGTAATAGCTATTGCCACTGAGGAACAAGTGATGCTTCTTTCTGATTAGCAGCCCTGGGAAGCTGTGGGCAGTCAGGTGCTGTGCGTGTGTGCATGCGCGTGAGCACACGTGTGGTTCTGGAGCACTCACTGTGGGAGACAATGAGGGAGGTGCGGCCCAGGACCGCCTCTGCCAGCCATGCACCGGCCCCAGGGCTGGTCTGCGGGGTCTGGGCAACAGCTGTCTAGAGGCACCTTCGACTTCTACACACCCCAACAGAGAAAGTCACTCTGCAAAAACCTCACTATAGGAAGATTTCTAGAAAAAGTACTTTTTAAGGACCAGGACATTCTTACACGTCTTTTTAAGTGAGATAAATTTCCAGTAGGAGCAGGAGGACTAATGAAGCTAATTCATATCTGTCCCTCAGTTCTTGCTTTGCCTCTTGGGCTTTAATAATGTTTTGCATGTTTTACATAGCTCGTCACTGTTAATTCCCAAGCCCACTTATTTGATCGGGAGGGACAAAAATGAACAATTATGTTCTCTTTTCAGACTTAATTTGGGCACTCTCTTTCCTAAGTTGTGTTTTTCTTTTGGCTGGACTTGGTTAAGCCATGTGAATATCCAATGAATGGGAAAATTCCAAAGCTTTATTCACTTTATATGGAAGTTCAATAGCTAAATATATCAGGCCTTCTCCAGCCCCACCAGTAAATGGTGGCCTGTTCGTGGCCATAAAACTGGAGGTAAGGCCAGCCAAGGCCTAACCAAAGGAGATGGCTTATCTATTGCACTGTATCTTCATATGTCATTCTGTGGCCACTGTTGCTTTTCCACTGTGACCCGTAACTAGACAGAACACCATTCAAATAAGTCACCAAGCTGTCGATGTAATGGAGCCTGGGAAGGCAAGTACAGTGAAGATCAAGTTTTCAAAAATGAAGCTAGGTGAGAATTCTATTAATGTAGACAGGAAGAGAAAATTGAGGACATGACATTCCCTAATCTGGAAGTGGGAATTTCCATGCGGTATAAATGTGTACTTAAGAAAGCCTCATTAAGTCATGGAAAAAAAAAATCTGTACTTGGAATTTTCAAATTCTTTCAACCAATACACATTGAGCTATCCTTTTTCCTTTGTATATATTTCTCATAACAACACCTTCAGCCTTGTAATTTCTGCAGTACTTATCTTTGTTTTATTTTAAAATGGATGGTGTGAAAATGTTCCCAAGATTTGTATTATTTTGTGGTCAGAGAGAGAAACAAGCATGTATTTATTTTAGACCTACTTATTAACTTTGTATGCTTTTCTTAGGAATTTTGGCTGTTGGACATATTTTTATTCCTTTACCAATCTCATATTTAATGAGAACAGACAGTAGTATGATTAAGAGAATATTAAATGGCCACAAAAGACAAATTTTAAAAGTTTTCATATAAAGTGGGATTATCTTTTTCCAAGAATTTTGCTTGAGACAACTCACGGAAGGATAATTGGATTCCAAGAATAATTTGGACATTTTACGTTTGTCTTTTATTTTTTTCTTATATTCTTTTTCTTATCATTTATCTTGAAGGAAATGTGTTGGTATCTTTTATCTGAAAATATACCATATCTATATGTACGTATGTGTGTTCACATCTTAATAGTTATATATTCAACCTGGGTAGGGAAGTCAGATGGTCAGAATTCTGGTCATTTTAACCCAATTCTTTGAGATACGGTACCAGAAGGGAAGGGCTCACTTCAGGGAAAAGCCCTCACCACTGTGTACAATCTCAGCAGCCCAGACAGTACCTCACATGAACCACTGCTTTGTGAATAACCAAATGGGAAAAGAGATGTCTAAAGACTTCAAGTCGGGACATGTTACCTGACAAAGAAGGGTCCACTCAACACTGTCCCTAAGAGGATGAGGGTCTGAGTTCCTAACTTTTGGAGGACTGGACAGGAAGTTCCTTTGGGCTCTCATCACAGCAGTGATGCCCGGCATATAGGAGGAGACCCCCACTAATGAGCTCCACTGGAGGAGAAGCCAGACCGACTGCAAACTCATTAAATTTGTTATGGTCACAATGAAGGAAATCCCCAAATCCAAGCAATTTACAATGAAAAACAGCAATAACAGGTTTCGGCGCTGAGCTAAATTATGATCTCTATCTTTAGTTTAAGAACACATGGATGTACCTAGAGCATTGCAGAAGGCCTCCTATCAAAAATTCTTTAATGTCTGGGATCTTACATTTGAATTATTTGAAAAATTCACTTCTGGGGTTATCCTTTTCCTTGATGCTCCAAAATGAAAAGAAAAAGTTATTAAAATAGCCCTGCAAATAGCTGGGCGTTCATCCAACTCAGGAACTCATCTTGGGCCCTGTGACCAACTGTTCAGTGAATCTGCTGCATAATTAAGCAAAGGCTGGTAGGATCCAGAAGAAGAAGAGGGGAATCCAGACCAGAATGGTAAGTGCCTGGCACAATGGCAGGCCGGAGCAGCCCTTTGATTTCACTCAGTGGGGACCTGAGTGGCAATGGTCAGGGCTCGTGGCCTGGAGTCTGGCTGGATGTGAACAGCGCTGGGCAGAGGACGAACCAGAGAGGCAGAGAGAGGCGAGGAGAGTGGGCTCTCGGCTGGGCAGTGGCCCCGGCTGCGGGGAGGAAGCAGCCACAGACAAATGGAAGCAAAAAACCGTCGGCTTGCCCACGGGTCAAAGAGCAAGGTCGAAATTCTCGGCAGAGCTTCAGGAAAAGCGCTGGGGGCAAAGGCCAGGCCACAGAGGTCGGAACAAGAGCAAGTGGCTCAACAGTGAAAAGGAGGCTGGGAGCAAGAACGGCTTTTGAACTGGGCTACAATGACCAAAGACTTCCATGTTCCCCGTCTAGTTCATCACACTCTCTCTTCCGAAGAAGAGCAATGTCAAGGCCACAGATTGGGGGTCACGACAGTTAGTCTTAATTCCTCATTACCTGGCATATGACGATCAACTTCTTTAGACCCCTGTTAATGGGCGAACCATCATTCCCATCTCCTAACATATTGGTAAGACTCAACGCAGGTTATAAGGAGAAGACCAACCCAACGCTTACGCTGTTCCTGTAGTGATTGTTATAATGCAAATAGTACAGCTCAGAACCTGTCTCACATAATGACTAATTAACGGATTATGAGTTCTTTACAAGACCTCCGATGCGCGACTTTGGAACGGTAGGACAATCAGTTCAGCACTCGGAGCCCTGGCCCTGGCAACGCAAGCAACACTTTCTACTTCCACTGAGAACCTGCCAAGCACCTGGGACGCAGGTCGGTCTGTGGAGTGGCTCCGTACGGCTGGGTAAGCTTCGGAGCATATTGGTGACCAGCCGAGGATGCCCTTCACCGCTGCTGAGCAGCAGTCTGAGATCATCACTGTGTTGCACTCTTGGCTGTCTGGGTGTCTCCAAGAGGACAGAAATCTCTGCGTCATCAGCGCACCCAGCGTGAGCCGGAACAATGACTGTGTGCCTGGCTGGCCTCGTTTCTCCTCTCTCAGGGAGGCTTCATTAGATCTTTGGGGACAAAGGCAAACACACCGTGGTATCAATTCTACTATTTTAGTACCTTTGCCAGCGGCTCTGCCAATCTCAAGTGAAAAGAAGACACAGGAGTCCCGTGTTTAAAAACTATCTTTTATCAGCGAATCTTAGTTTCTATAGACCAGAGATTTAAAACGAACGTGAACAAGACAAGCTCAGTACTGTCATAATAATAACACTGGGGCCTTTCACTCTAAGAATGATGTTCCCATTCTCTGTCCCACAACTTAGGCAATTGAATTAGACTCCTATTCCCAATTAAATTCATCTCTATGCAATCTTTTTAAAATGGCTCCCAGAAAAGATGGCAAAGTCATGGTTTCGAAAAATGATCAGAGATCACCGATCCCTCTCAGTACCCAAGTCTGAGACCATCCCATGCTGGGGCTTATCTCCTGAACATATTTTAGCTTCATGAGCAAATAGAGACTCCATGAATTGTTTTCCAAGTTAACTAACACACAAAGCAATAGGTGTTCGATTGGAGTAAAAAAAAAAAACATGGTTTCCATGGAAGGTGCTCTACTACTGCCAAGGCCCAGGCCGGGACACACAGTGGGCACGAGACACGCACACTGCCATGTAAACAGATCTCATCTGATTCTCCGATAGAGCAAAGGCAGGCTCCAGCTATGAACAAACATGTCTGACAGGTACCGACATAGATCTTACGTAGAAGAGCATAAGCTGCAGCCAGGGCTGATGAGGTCTGGCTGGACCTCTGAGTCAGCTCCAGCAACCACTGTGAACAACAGACCCAGATGCTCCAGGACTCTTGGTGTCCAAAGGCACCCAGTGCCTGTGGGCCTCCGAGTCCTCTTAGAGAATCTTAGTTGTGCTTTGTGCTGGTGCCAAACGGAGTGGAAGCCTGGAGGCCCGTGATAGCTCCAATGGGCAGCAGGCAGGACTCTGCAGTCTCAAACAGTCTGGGTACCTAAACTGGACTGTTCTGAAGAAACCTGACAAATCCAGCTCATCTCTCGGAAAGTAAAACCCACTTACATGTAAAGAGGTAATCCATAGGTAGAAACAGCAAATTAAAATAAGGTTGAACTGCTAATAACTCGAACTCGAGTCTATGACAGAAGGTACTGTTCTGCTGTGTCTTCTGACAAAAAATCCAAAAACATGCTAAATGTTCAGTTATTATTATTCTCTTTCAAATTTAGATCAGCCTGACTGTATATCCCTTGGACAATGATCTGGCACTGCCGAGCTCCTCATCTACCCGGGGGCTGGAATAGCGAGGATGAGAGAGTCTCAGACTTGGCGCTGAGATACGAGAATGATGCTGTCATCACTGATGATGGGGACATCCACTGGAGGGCAAGGATGTCCTCTAGGAGACATTTCTTTCCCTTCAGTCTGTCCTGCAGCAGACATTTTATACACCTGCATGACATTTCATTTGCAGTAGGCAGAGAGAGATGATACTGAACACAGTTCAAACAGGTACTCAACAATGACTCCCGGGGACTGCTCACTACCTTTAAAGCTTTCATGTACTAAACAAGGTGAAATCATTTTTTTTAAAGATAATACATGTAAGGCTGTGCCATGAAAAAGTTTGAAATGGTATAGTCAGAAGCAGAATCAGACAATGAAAATATTAAAAATTATATTGAATCATCACTTATTGTAAGAGTTATTTCTATGGGCAAATTAGTTTAGTCTAATTTATTTGAAAATGGGTCTCCAGAGTGAAACACCTACAACTGTGCAAAAGAGTGCAATATGACCATCCCAATGAATGTCTTAGCCTCTGGAGGTCATAAAAGTACTATGTGGTAGGTGATTTACACACACACACACACACACACACACACACACACACGCGTGCACACACACCAGGAGATATATTAACAAATAAGAGTTATTGATAAAAGTACTCACTTTAGGAGGCTGTAAGATTGTGCCAAAATGATGGTCATGTTAAATCTATTTGAAACTTGCCTTCAGAGTTGGTTTCAGAGAAAATTACTATGTCACAGGAGACAAAGTGCTTTTATTTTCCTGTCACTTTCTGCTTTTTCTAAACAGTTTTATCCAGCTTGATCGCTCACCTTTTTCACTAGACTTAGACATGAATGACTTTGGCTAGTTCCTAGAGTTTAATAAACTTTCCAAGAAGGGAGTTTACAAAGCTACAGATACTCTGAAGGGTTGGTGTGAGCTCTAAAGTTAGTTTCAAAGGAGAAGCACCAAAGATATTCTGAATGATTGCATTCATGGAGTAAGTCTAGTTTCCCCATAGGACTATGTTGAAAGTGGATACAGTTCACTTGAGTATGTAAATCTTGGTATTTTAAAAAATCATTTCATTTTGTAGTCAGTCCTTGTAGTACTGGCGGGAACAAACACGCTTCACAGGGAAAGTTGCCATGAGGTATGTTAAATGTAGGGAGGGCCACATCAACTCGTTCCTTAAAGGCTGAGAGATGAAGATGAGATTTTAAAGTAAGATGGTTGAATCCAGCCATAGTTAGGGAAAGCAAAATACCTCTTCAAAGTTGGAAACTGATTACTAATTAAAATGTTAAATTCTACTGGGTTGACAAAGGTAAAAAGGAAGCCTGACCAGCTACTTATCAATAGCTGTCCTATAAAAGATGAATCTCTTTTCAAAGCCTTTTCTGAAGGACATATCTCTTAATAACCTTCATTAACTTCTGTTTGGTTTCCTAAGAGTTGTCTCTTATCCAAAAAAGTTTAACATAGTCTCAAAAGAGATTGTGTTTATTTAAGCTTGTTGGAAAAACATTCCTATCATTTCAAGAATGACTAAATATTTTTCATTCACATACTTAGCATTCCAGACTATGTTTTCCTGCCTCTGTTGATTAGATGAAAATTAGCAGGCCTAAGTCTGATCTATTAGATGCAGTTATTATCTTGGTAGAAAACTCATGAGACTCCCAGCAATAATGCCACGTTAGGTAAGAGAGACGAGAGCAGAGCACATGGAGAGTCACCTGTCCCCTGCATGCTCCTCCTCTGCATGGGACAGAGGGTTTTCTGCATGTTATCTCAGAATCATTTCTGGGGACTTCTGAACAGTTACTGCATTAACTAGCTTGATCATCATGATATTAAGAGTTTAAAGCCAACCCTAATTTTTATTCATAACACTTTGGGCCACCTGGTGGCTTCCCCCCCAAATGAAGCGTACAGTATACATAGCAGCCCTCAAGAGCCAGTAGCGGTAGTGACAGAATACTTGGCCATAAGCAAGAGGGAGCCCTTCTTCCCTTTAATCCTCTTGCAGAATACGTGCCTGAACACCTGTTTACCTGTTAAGGTAAGTGACTGAAAACTGCAGAGAGCTGTTCGCATGGAACAGAGTATGTTTCTGCACAGCCTGAAAAACCACAGAGTCTTGAAAATGATACTTTGAGCTCAAATGGGAATGTCTGTTTCGTTCATCTTATCTACAGCCTAGTGTTATTAAAAATATCCAACCATAGTTTAAATGATTAGAGAATAATAAAAATACTACAAAAATTCACCACTGAAAAATTTCTGGTGCTTAGGTTCAAGCCCCCAGCTTAACATGTGGTCGTCTGCTGTGCATTTGCTACTCCGCATATGACCTTATTTGGACATCCAGAAAACAGGCTGTCACAGTTTAATTTCCATTTATGGAACTAGTCTCCAGAACACGTAGAGTTAAAGGATGAAGCCGCGTGCCTGACAGTCTTCGGGATATGACGAACGCTTTATTACTCTTGGCTCCCACACAACAGCACAGTATATGTCGCTGGAGCACCCCCCCCCCACCCATGAAGCGAGCTGGGATCCCTGTTGTGGACCAGAGTGTTAATACAAGTGACCCTGCGGCATCCTAGGCTTCGCTGCCTCGGTGGGGTCAGCCAAACTATGCTGGACTCCTTGCCACAGAAGCAGTAATTTAATCATTTCAGATACTGTTTGGTGAGGAAGCGTTATGGGTAGGGCTCAAAACATTTTTTCCTTACTTCAAGGAATTCCCACCCAGATATGTGCCTGGTACAGACTCTTCTGGCAGCTTGGTGGAAATTTTAGTTGAAGAGCAGCTTGATTCGAATTACAGCAGCAGTCACGAGAAAGAATACAGTGCTTCTCGGAAACTAGGACTAAGACTGCAGGTGACACAGCTCACAGGCCTCCTGCCGTGCGAGGAGCGCAGCACGAGGTCCGCGGTGAGCCGAGGGCAGAGCGGCTGGCTGCGGACACCCTCAGCGAGACGCGTCTAATACTCATCTTCAACCCTGCCCGGGTGTGGGCAGGACTCCCCAAGTCACAAAGGGATGAGAAAGAAAGCCCAGTGGCGGCAGCAGAGGGGATAGCTGATTTTCAGGCTCAATTACATTCCATTCTAAATCCAGAGAATTAGAAAAATAATCCATGCACAGTGAATTTTTCTTTTCTTTTTCCTTTTTTTAAAATTTGAAACAGGGCTGGGCGTGGTGGCTCACGCCTGTCATCCCAGCACTCAGGAGGCAGAGACAGGAGGATTGCTGAGTTCAAGGCTTGCCTGGGCTACATAGTGAGCTCAGGGCCAGCCTGAACTACAAAGTGAGACCCTGTCTCAAAAAAAAAAAAAAAAATTTGAAACAGGGTCTTGCCATGCAGTTCAGGCTGGCCTTGAACTGTGTAGCCCAGGCTGATACAGTGCTCCTCCTGCCTCAGCCTCCCGAATGCTGGGATTATAGGTGTGTGCCACTCAGCATGGCTCACCAAGTAAGTCCAGGAGAACAGAATTATTAAGCCTTTCTGAAACTCAGCTTAGTATTGGACAGCAGCTTGGCAAATAACACTGTTTTATGGTAAAATAATATGAAGGACCATTATATGCCCATTACCCACCTTTGAAAATGTACAAATAATTTTGACAACTTGTTTGAGGCAGGAAACAAATTTCATTTTAGTGTTAGAAAAACAAATAGAATATAGGAGACTCACCATGTACCTAACTGCACGTGTGGAATTAATCTCCTGGCAACCTGAATATAGTTCTGCATGCTATCTTTTAAGTAGCACCTGAGCTGATCTTAGTACTCGAGAGAGAGATACTCAAGTGCTGAGTCCACACTCTCCGCGGTCGGTTTGGTCCAAACCGTCAGCCCCGCCCCGCGGAAACTCTGCCCGTGAGCCTGCGCCCGCCTGAGGACCCTCGTGTGGGCAGCAACCTAGGCAGGGCCCAGCCGTGCCGAGACAGCAGCAGGGTCTGAATTAGCACACCGTACGTCACAGCACGCCGAGATGCTTATCTCTGGCATCGGTGCCCCAGCAAGGTTGGCCACAAAAGCTGTCCGTGTCCCCTAATGTCACACCTGTGCCACACGGTCAAATTTCCTCAACATCTTACCTTCATCTTATCAAACATCACATTTTTAATGAAAATCCACCTTGTCCTCAGGTCCTTCTGACATTAAATACTTCACAGGAGCACTTACCCTTGATAACGCTGGGGGGAATTAACACAGTATGGTAATGACACTTAACGGTTCTTGCCTGTGTGACACACGCAGAGGCAGAGACACGCCTCAGGCATGTCTTCAAGACAGCTGAGCAGGACGGCGAGCATTTGCAGTTGGTGGAAGCCACTGGAATTCTGGGATGCTGGCTTTGAAGGGATAAATTGGGAAAAGACACTGCGGATTACACACCGGTCTCAGAAGGCCCAGGATGAAGCCGCCGCGCTGGGAGGGGTGAGAGGCTTTCTGTCGTCAAATACAAACATCCTCACAACATTCTCTCTGCACCCGATTGGGGTCCAAGCTGTGATGGCTTCTCAGGCTCTGGTTCAGGTCGTCATGTTAGTTCGTGTGCACCTATCTCAGCAAAGCTCTAGAGGCGGGACCTGCAGGTCTGGACATCCGACCTACTCCATTCCGCACTCACTCCTTCGTTATCTGCAAGGTTTTGAACATCTGCCTGCGGGCAGATTCTGGGGCACGCAGCACTGTGTGTCTCAAAGACCGTTCACGGCCAGGGTCCAGAGCTCTGCCGCCGCTTGTGAGCTGTCTGACCCGCACCTCTCAGCTGAGCTCCGAGGCGGCGGACTGGGGCGGCTGTGGGTCCAAGGCGCTCACCCAGGCCGGCACACGGGAGGTGTGTGAGAACGTCAGCCGCCCTAGTCCCAGCCACAGAGACGACGGTGCTGATGTTGCCAGACGGGGAAGACAATGCAGTTCCGCCGTCTCTCCCCTTCTTTGTCAGTTTTTAAAAAGACAGGTCGTGCCTTCCGTGCGTGCACTTGAATCACACATTGCGTAGGCTCCTCCATACCTTCCAATCTTGCTCTTTACAAGGGCCTGGAAATCTACAGTTAGCGACGGACTTACAGACTGGGATGGCTTATCTATAGGCCCAGGTTAGGTGTTGACAATAACTTGCTAAGACTTCGTCCTGAGAGTACTCAAGGGCCAATTTAAAAAGCACTTAGGTACTTGTAAATCAACTTGCCTTGTCTTTAAGAGCTCCCAGGTTCACGCCCCAGTCCTCTGGGGGCAACCGGGCACATTGTGTTGTCACTTGGAAGGTATGTATCTTCGGTGACAGCGACAGCCACGATTAGTTTCTTCCTCCCAGTAGGACCTCACATGCCTTATTTGGTGATGCGGTAATTTATTTAGAAAGAATTTAAAATCCGATCCTGTGTGGGCGCCTCCCCTCTACTTTCAGACTCTATACACCTACTTTCAGACTTCATGGCTCGCAGAGAAAGGGCCGAATTTGTTCTACAAGTGTGTGTGGAGGAATTTACTGTGTCTCAATGGCATAAAAGTTGTTTTCTGTACATGATTTTGGTGAATTGCTTATTTATTCTACATTAACACTGCCTTCTTCTTAGTTCATACAATCCTTCTGATATTCTAAAATCACTTGTAACTGTTTTAAAGTATACTATCAAATGGTGCCACAGTTTCTTGGATTCTACAAAGAATGGTTTACCTTGTATTATTTTGTAGGTTTATTATCACTAATAACAACTAACCTGATAATACCTTTTAGTGTCACCATAAGCTGTGCATTGTTTTTTGATTCCATGGCAAAGAATACTTCTGTCCTCATTACATTTTAAAATGACAGTTAATGGAGAGCAAATCCAACCTACGATAAAACTCACTGCTTGCTGAGAGAAAAAAATGAAAATAGGCAACATAAAATAAATCAGTTCTCTGTGGACTACAAGGCAGAATCTTCTGGAAAGTTTTATGACAAAAGATAAGTGCCTGAGCATAAAAGAGACAGAAGAAAGGGGACAACCGGCCCCTTTAGTGGAAATGACACAGGTGCTGTCTGAGAGGTGCGGCAGACCAGGCGGCCAAAGGAGCAAAACCCGGGAGGGGCAGAACCGTGCTTTCCCAGGTCTGCCTACTGGCCAGAGGGCAGGCGGGCATCGCACCCGCAACACCAGGAAAAATGCAGCTGACAGTTTCCAAACTGCTCATGAAAACTGTAGCTGACAGTCATCTTTTAATTAGTTTAATTCTTAAAACAAGACTGTGTTTTCCATTGCTAACAAAATCATTTAGTTAAGGAAGAATTTTAAAGCAAGTAGCTGGATGAACAAAGGGAGTACAAAGAAAGCTAACATACATGTACTGAGGTACTGGAAGTTAGTCTCTTGTGGACACAATATCAGAATGTGAGACGGGAAAAGATTACTCATTTTAATGTTGAAATATCATGTTTCTACATGTGTAATAATTGGTCTCTGCATACCTCATTTGTTTTTAAAGTTGTATGAGTATTTTATAGAGATTTGGGAAGAAATATGTTGTATGGTACTCTCTGGGGTTATGTGAAATCTCAGTATCTGAAGCTTTTTGCCTATTTTTAATAATCAAATCAATAACTTGTCAGTGACTGAGAATGCAGTGTCCAGCAGACTAAATCAAAGTTTTTCTTGAGTTTGATAAGCATATAGATCAATCTATTAACAAAATAACTTGAAAGCTTGGTACTCATTACAATTATTTGTACATTCTGCTGTCTATTTCAAAGGTGTATAATTCCTTTAGAACTGTAAAGATGAAAATATCATTAAAATGTGTCTGTAACGTGAATCCTAAAGGAATTATTATTAATCAACTTATTAAAGCCTTAATCAAGACCCAAGAGGTTAAAAGGGTATTGTTCACTGGATTACGTACTTATATTTTTACACTTTTTTAATGATGTCACCCACATAGTTGGCTCTGAAATATTTCAAGTTCATAATGCATTGTCCCTAATTCTTAGTGATAGATCTTTTCTTCTCTATCAGTGCCAGCAGGTGTCCTTTTCTGTAAAGCCAACTGTACAGACATGACACAGATTTCTACCTGCTCCTTTTCCCAGCATTAAAACTCTGACTTAGTAAACGCTCAAGTTTGAATTTTCTAAAATCTAGGTGGAAGCAAACGATTTCTCGATACTTGAAAGACTTACTCTACTTAGCCAATCTCTGAAAAAAACTTGCCAGCTTCTTAATCTGTTTTTAAAAATTCTACAAGGATCAAGGTGGATCTCGTTTTTGATTACAACTACTTCATTATACTATGCAAATGTCACAATGACAGAAACCCTGTCAGAACGCATGTTCAATCTGTCTGCACTGCATGGAAAATTAAAACTGACAGGAGTGAGCGTGGAAGGAAGACTCCCAGGGTGAGAAAATGCGCTGGAATAGCAGCTAAGTCGGAAAACGGGTCCAGGATGCCTTGGCTTTTCCCCTTTGAAAAGGAGGACAGGAGGTAAGTGCAGGCAACCGAGACCTCAGTGCAGCCTTACTCACAGCCGCCACAGCACCGGAAGCAGAAACGATGCAGAAGGAGGTGCTGGGCAGTGGCACTGCCTCGTGTGGCTGTTCCTGTGCCCAGCTTTCAAAATGCTTGGGCTGTAGAAGCATCACAAGTTGAATATGCTACTTTTTAGTCATGAATCTTACTTCCAATTTTATTTTTTGTGTTGACCTTTGAATGTTAATTAGGCTTGCAGTGAAATGAATTAAAATGTCTATATCCTGGTAGTGTATTCAGGCAAGCATATGTACCTTGGTGAAATAAAACCTCACTACCCTCATTTTAAGTCTGCATGCAGCATTTCCCACAAATGATAAGTCTGAGATGTGTAACAAATTCACCTGCAACATGTAACAGCATGAAGCAGACGTGATGCCTGAGTAAATAAAAATACAAACAAGTATCTCAGACGGGACACTTCCGCCAGACTCACTAGCACCCCCGGCTCACCTTCGCACACGGGGCAGCACTCGCCGGGCACCTTCACGGGGTGCATGCAGCTCTGCCCGCAGGCCGTGGCCACGCAGTGGGGCTCCCCGCTGATGCACTGGCAGAACGTGCAGTCGTCTTCCCGCCACCGGTCTCCGTGGGCGCGGATGTGGCCACTGGCGTAGCAGCCGGCGGGGTTGTTGAAGGGATACACGGGGTCTGGATGAGAACACAAGCTCTGAGTAAGGCACATCGACATCCCGTCCCCACCTGCACCAGACGCCGCCTCCCGAGCGTTACTCAGCGACGGCTCTGTTCCCCTGTGAGCAACAGGAGCTGGGAGTGGCACGAGGGCCTGCAGGGTCACGTGAGCACGGCTGCCCTACTCAAGGCACGTTTTCTCCTCCTGACACTGTCGTCAGGGAGAAGCTGCAACCTGAAGACCAATGTGCAGGTGTCATCACTCTGTAAAGTGGCGCCTGGCCTGTAAAACTCTGGGAGGCTGAGGCAGGAGGATCACAAGTATGAGCTCAGCCTGGACAACTTAGTGAGGCCCTGTCTCAAAATAAAATATACAGTGTGAAGGCCCAGATTTGATCTCCAACATCACACACATACCAAAAAAAAAAAAAAGGGAAGCCTTCTGGATAGAGCTGTGGGTTCCTGGATCCATCCTGGGCTATGACGATGTCTTCTGAGTGGGTGAATAACCTGTCAAACCACAGTCCCACCCTCCTAAGAGGAAAGAATACTGTGCCACGGAACCGGCTGCTCTTGCTGTTACTCCTGCAAGTAACTGATTCTGAAAGACCTGTAGGTCCACGTGGACCACGGGGGCAGAGCACGTCTTGCTACAGACTTGCACATGAGACAAAGCTGGTTTAGATGTCCCTTGGGTCACAGCTGGTGCCCTGGAGGGAGGCTCTGAATTTAGATCATTTTTATTCCCATAAACTGGCAGATAAGTACCAAGCAAGGCTGGGGTACACAATTATCCAAGGCTAAATATAAAAATATTTTCTGAACCAAGGGATAAAAATGTAAATACTGCTTCTAAAATTCCCAAGCACCCCAATGGTGAGAGTAACCAGATAAATGATTCCTTTTTTTCTTTTTTCCATGAAACACAAAGAACTGGGTTGTACCAAACAAGCACTGCTGTGCAGGGAAGAGAATCCAGGGTTAGAGAGACAGTTTGGTCTTTATTCTAAGGATATTAGAAGGCATTAGAAGAAAGCTGGAAGGCCAAAATTTAAAATATTGCAATCATAGCATTAGAGATGCAGTTTGTCAGATGGAAATAGCCAACTTACCTAAACTAGATAACTTTGAGCCTGAATCTGAATTCCCAAATTATGAAACACAACCAGGCCCATGGCAGGAAACTCATTGTGATTATTACAGAGAGGATTCTATCTCCATTTCTCTACCACCAACCACTGTAGTGTTTCCGACGCTATGATAAATGAGGGGCACAGATAGAGAACAACTCGACTGGAAAAGATGTGTTTTTTAAGAAACCTCTGATAACAACCAAAAAGTGATCTACTCTTCTATTACAGTGGCTAATATTTTTATTCTTTGTTGAGACAGGGTCTCGCTGGGCCTGTGCTCACTGTATAGCCTGGGCTAGCCTCAAACTCAGCAATCCTCCTGCCTCTGCCTCCTGAGTGGTGGGATGACAGGCGTGAACCACCATGCCTGGCTAACATATTTTTTAATAAGGAAAAAGACTCAAATCAATTTAAGAAAAAAACTCACTCTTATGAACAACTGTTCCTTGTTAGGAGGTAGTTTTCATACTTTAAATATTCAGACCTTCAATATTACATGGTAAATACAGCTCAGATATTAACAGGATTTAGGAGAGCTGAAAGAGAAACGCAGCACCAGAAATGACACTGCACCTTCCACCTGTATGCAGAAAGTAGGTACAAAACAACACAGGTGGTACGGGACTGAAGAAATTGATGGAAAGGCCATTATCACCCCTTCTGGGGAAATGATGGTGTGTGGTCAGAAGAAAACCACAGGCTCCTTCAGGCACGGTTCCCGGCTTCGCTGTGAAGTCTCCCAAGTGAACTACTTTTCTGCAATTCTGCTTCCTAATCCCTAAGATGGGCAGGCTACAGTGGATGATGTTTGGAGGCACTGCTCTGAAATGTCTATGATTTATGACTCTGAAGATGGCAAGGCATAGTGGAGGAAAGTGAGGAGAGTATTTCTTGGACAGAAGCGGGCAGGGTGGATGACACAGGTCCATGCAAGTGACACCTGACATCCAGGACTGTATCTGGTGCTCGGCTGGGCCCAGAGCTGGTGTCGCTGTCCCGCTACCCTGCAATCTCGCTCAGCACAGGACTTCGAGGGAGCAGCAGGGTGCTGGGCCTCCTGGCCGCTGCTCAGAGGCATGGTGGGCTCTTCTCTGAGCTGCCTGGCTCCGAGCATCAGTGACCACAGCCCTCCTACCCTAACCTGGAGCAACCTGAGGAGAGCAGGAGAGGGATTCCATGTCAAGCTCTGCTAAGGAACTGGTGGAACGGCAGGGGAGGAACAGAAGAGAACAGAATTCTGTGAAGCCTCAGGTAGCCTTGTGGAAAGAGGTGGCCAGCTGTCAAGCACCCTAGGCGCAGCAGCTTCCCTCAGGGCAGAATTCTCATAGGCTCTACTGAGAGACAGGCAATGACGTCACGAAAAAGGTACTCCAGTGTTCCTCTACTCTTGAATGACACTGAATGAGGGCCAGTTTGGTATTAAAGTTCCGCGCCATGTATACTCTTCTTAACTTTCACTCGGCACCTTCTCCTACCTTCACAAACAGGGCAGCACTCCCCCTCGGGCACGTAGTATCTCTCACAGCTCAGCTCCCCACACTGGGCAGTGAAGCAGATGGAGACACCCCCTTGGCATCGACAGAATCGACAGTTGTCCATTCGGAACATGTCTCCATCATGATATTCTACATTGTTGAATATGCAGGCTGGCTTTGTTTCTGAAAGGAATTAAACAAGGCACATCTGAAGTCATTTTGGAGTGATATCCTTTTATGCTTTTCCAATAGCTTCTAGAAAATTCTGTCAGATAGCGCAAGCTACAATTTAATGGAATCTAACTTTGTCACAGAAGCAAAAAAACAAAGTAAAGCAAAATAAACAGAACCCTGTTATTTTGTCTACAGGATGGAACGGAAATTCTCTTAGCAAAATCTATAATGATTCATTTACACCAAATAAAGGTAAAGTATATCTGTTATATGTGATAAAAAGATCAAATTTGTTTTGTTAAATCATTCTCCATGCCTTAAATGATCCTTTTCCCACATTAAGTTCGGTTCTGCCTCAAAAAATTTATTTAGGTCTTTTAGGTAGTGATAGTTCTATGCCTCCAATATTCTCTCCTAAATTCTTTTCTCTCTTTACCTGGTTTAATAATCTACAATTTTAATAGTGCTTGGCCTTTAGCATACATTACCCAACTTACTCTCAGCAACAAAGGTCTGAGGTAGATATGACAGTATTATCCTGAGTTTACAAGTCAGGAAATTCTATTTCATTTGCTTAAAGGCACACATTTAGCAAATGATAGAAGCAAAAACTGTAGCCCATAAAATAAAAGCTTGTGGTCTTTCTATCATGTTTCAAGGTTATGCTCTTCTAAGGGCTCATAATGCCATGTCTAGAACTCTCAGCATGACACTAATGAATTTTAATTTTTCTCTGCCCCAAAACACTCTCCAAGTTCACTCCTTATCTCTAATTTTGGTTGTGCTAAAATAACACCAACCAGACAAAGTCACTGCAAGAAAATACAACACCATCTCTTATAAACAGGAAAATAAAAATTCTCAGAGAAATTACTAGTGGATCACTTTCAGCCACACATAAAGAGGATAATGTACCATGACTAACTAGTATTTATTCCAAGCATGCAAGGTAGGTTTAACATCCCCAAATCAATTTGTTTAATATGACACGTCAATGGAATAAAGGACAAAAACTGTATCATTGTCTCCACAGATGTAGAATAATATTTTATCTTTTGTGATAAAAATGCTCCATAATTAGGAGTAGAAGGGAACTTCTTCAACTTGATAAGCAATGGTTGCTTAGATACAGTACCAAAAGCATAACCAACAACAACCAAAGTAGGGAAATGGGACTGAATCTATTTTTCTGCTTCAAAAGACATCAGTAAAAATGTAAAAATGACAACTCACAGATTTGGAGAAAGTATGTTCTACTTTTACTGCTGAGGTAATTCAACAGTAAAAATAACTGAAGAATGAGCACATATTTGAACAGATGTTATGCTAAAAAGGATACAAAAATGGCCAATGAACACACAAAAAGATGCTCAGTATCATCAACTATAGGGAGAACACAAATCAAAGTCACAACTTCACACTTACTAGGATGGCTATAATAAAAAGATAAGTAATAACAAGTGTTGATGAAGATACGGAGAAAATGAGATTTGCACAGACTGCTAGTGGCAATTTCAGAACAAAGCTGTGATAAACAGTCTGGTAGTTCCTCAAAATATTAAATAGTAATCCTATACCTAAACAATTTTATTCCTATGTACATACCCAAGGATTTAAACACATGTACCACATAAAAACTTGTACACAATGTTCAAAGAAACATTATTCACAAAAGTCAAAGAAGTAAAACAGCCCATTGTCCATTAACTAAGGCAGAGATAAACAAAAAGTGCTATACCTGTGCAAAAAATTATTACTTGGCCATAACAAGTGACTACATTTTGAAGTATGCTACAGTATGAATGAACCTCAAAAACACTGTGTGAAGTAAAAGAACCCAGAAACTAGACTGCAGAGATGAAATATATAAGGCATAATAGTGGATATCAATAGAGATAGAAAGTAGATTTGTGCTCATCTGTGGCTAAGGGTTCTAGGGGGAAATGGGAAATGAATGCTAAAGGTTTAAGGAATTTTGGGAGGTTGCTGGTGAAAATTACTCTAAAGTTACGGTGATGACTGCACAACTGAATATACTGAAAACATGGCAGATTGCATGGTATTTGCCTTAAGAAAAATGCTATTAAGTACTTCCGAAGTGGAAGAAAGTTCTCCTGTACTGATCCACTCTGATCAATCAGGTGGAAAAAAGCAAGTTCATATTTATATTTTTTCTGAGCTCTTGTCTGTCTCCACATTATATCCTATGAGGTAACCCTGAATATCTGAAATACTTATCAAAAACTTTCACTGCATTTGAATTGGAGTATGTATTTGTATACACTTAAGGATAATTACTTTCGCGCATGATTCTACAAACACCCTGCTGGGAAGATGGACTAAGATGGATATTAATACTAGCTCCTTCCCTCCACCCATCTATCCATCCATCATCTATCTTACTAATATATATATAAATATACATTATTTTTCAATGAGAAAAGTGAAATTTAGAGAGACTGAGTGACTTTTCTGAAGTTCTGTGAGAAGAGCCACCATGTTCTCTGCGTGTGTGTGTGTGTTGTGACGTGTATGCTTGGACCTTCTTCCTTACTGCTCTCTGGATACATTTCTTTTTTCAGAAATTAATGTTATGGTAAAAAGAATCATCTTATTGGAGCTCAGAATTCTTCTATCTACTTTCAGCCAATGTAGTTACCTCAACTGGGAAAGAAGGACCTGTGCAGATAGACCACAAATTCCAAAAACGGTAAGAGATGAAACGCTTGTATAAGTCAAACTTAGATGCCACAGAGCAAAGCAAAACCAAATGCTAAAGCAGCCCACGGCCATGCAAACTGAAAAGAAAAATGTATCAGCCAATCAACACCACCGAGTTGAGTTGCTCCACCCCACCCCGATCTGGTGAAGCCACAAATCTTGGTGGCTAAGAAGGGAAGATTCTGGTTCTGCCCGAAGCGCCACAAGTGGACTCCTTTTCACTGTGGGTGCACCTTGGTCTTGCCAGGTAAAGTGCAGGAGCAAGGGAGCAGAACTGAGAAAGTTGGAGAATCCCCCAAAGCACAGGCTGGGAAGCACCGGTAATCCTTTAGGATAAAAAAATTTGCAACACAAAGGAACAAAGAGAAATTTATAAAGGCTGTTCATAAAAGTGCATGATAAAAAGGCTAATGTGATCTCTGAGGACTAATGGCCAATTACTTCTTCATCAGCCACGGACAGATGCGAATCTCAGCACAGGGTAGAGTGTCACCAAAGGATGATTTAAGTGGATGTGGAATAGAAATGTGTTATGAAGACATAATTTACTATGTAATTTGTACTTCACAATGCAAAGGCATATAAAAGTATCTTTTTATTGATTTTTGGATGTGTCTTGTGCCTGCCAATTAAATTTTATGCTTCTAAGTTCTGGAAAATTCCTTCTCTCTTTAATATATTCCAGAAAAGCCTTATAATACAGACTGCGAGTAAACTAATACCGTCTGCCAAATCATACTGATTGGCTGATGGTGATAGATATATCATTTTAGCAAAGGAAAAGACTAAAATGTAGAACTTTACATCAAATGTGAAAATGGAGGAAAACTCCTCCATAGATACACTCCTGTGGCTTTTTTTATTCAGCCTTTTGGTAGGGAACAGTTCATGCTTTTCCTCTGGTCACATTTCACTGGGGGGGGGGGTGGCCTGAGGGGGTGCTGAGTTGTATGGACAGAGGAAAATAAATGGACAGAGAGCCAAAGCCAAAGGACAGACAACTGCGTGACAGATGGCAACTGTCTGACAACTTCTCCGTGAGTCGACAGCAAACTGATATAATTACGAAGCCAGTACAAGGGCTTCCCACTTCCTGAAGGGGAGCAAAAGCCCTGTCTACTGGGTAAGTCTGTATGTGCCAGCGTTTACCAAGCATTATTTCAGGATAAGGGAAAGGCAACATTACTTATAAAGGGCTGCAGGAGATCTCTTTAAACAGTAGCTCAATAAGCCCCTGGGAACACCAGGAGTGTTCAATAAATTCATCCTGCACAGAATGCTTCTATCAGAGCATGAGGTTCTGGCCATTTCTGTGTTAGGCATTGTGTGAGTTACAAGTAACAGCCACACACCAAGTCCGTAAGAGGCATCTTTCTTACTAACAGGCCACAGGTCTATTTTCCAGGACATAATTTTCCACGAGGAGAAAGCTGATTTTAGGTATGGCTCTCCTGCAGATGATCAATTGTATATGTTCATGCCTGAGAGAAACTTCTGTCAGGGCCGACCTGAGATCACTGCCAATTTTTATGAACCTTTTAAAAATGAATAAAACAGGAACTAATTACTGTGGGAGCAGCATGATCTTAGACTTTTAGTCATTCGTGCTCATTTAAAAAATCTGCATTTTAATACCCCTGTGAGAATCAGAGTGCTGCAGGGACCACAGATATTTCAAATAGCACAGAAATGGGCTAGAAACGCAGGCTTTGGGCTCCTCTCTGAACCTACCTCATACCCACAGACATGTGCGGTTAGCTCTGCTGTACTTAAGACTAATGATCCTCCAGCCTCTGCCCACCCACGAACTACTGTCCCTTTCCTGAGAGAGGAGGAAGATTTTCCTCTTTGATACCAGTAAGTTCATGGAGCTGTGAATGTGGACTGGCCTCAGGGTATATCTGCTCTATTCGCTATATTGCTAAGTATTAAATATGAGGAGGTTAAAAATATCTCAGGTAGTTTCAATTGGTTGATATTCAATACATTAATAACATCTATCTACTCACTTGAGGAACTGCAGAGAAGTTTTATAAACTTCTCTTTTATAAACCAAAGTAGAAAGAGAAGTGTATTTATGGAGGATGTTCTCACCATCTATTCATCCAGCTGAGTGTTTTCACAAGTCAGGAGTCTCAAGTACTGTGCAAATACTTTTATGTCTTAGATTATCATTTTCAGGCTTATCTTTTTAAAATTTATGTAAGTATATGGACCATCTGAATGGTTGTGGTGTGGCCACCCCTTTCTGCATGCGGGGCTGGGTACAGTAACACTCAATCCACTCTCTCCAGAACTGGGGCCCCTGGATCTGTTCCATCGTGTGGGTGTCCCCGAAACGGAAACAGACCACTCTAGGCACCTAGAATCTAGCTGGGTCAACCTGACTTCTTGAACCTGCTTCTACCCAGCTGCACTGTGAATCTTCCTTTTGCTTTCCACCGGGAAGAATGACCCTAGGACATGGGCTTCAGTACAGTCTGTGGGGGCGAGGAACCCAAAACCACAACATTGCAACCTTTTTAATTTCCATGTGAGAAACTGTCAGAGAGAGCGCTGCCCTGTCCAGCAGGCTTTTTGCCTCTGAAAACAAGAATTGTGTATCTGACCCTATTTCTTTTTTCACTTTGACAGCAAAGCTGATGTTTAACTCTGGCAACTACATAGACACTTGTGGCCTACATACCTGTGGGTTCTCTGTTTAATTTTCATGTTCACCTGTTACTTACAACCCTGTGGCTAACTTCTCTTTTCTGATTAATATTTTACTACTATGTTATCGAATCTGTTCTCTGTGTAAAGTTGCCTCAAATCCTTGTGGCCAAGCAAGTCCATACACACACACGCACACACACACACACACACACACACACACACACACACGCGCGCAGACCTCCACTTCTCTTAGTGATAACAGAAAATTGATATGTACTCTCACCTAATGGTGGTCTTATGGCAAGAGCAAAATTTTTCTAGGACACTGGGTAAAAAAACACAAAACAAAAAAAACCACCTACTTCCCCCTAAAACAAAACCATATATACATGTGTGTTTGTCAAAATCAAGTAAAATATAGACTTTGAGGGCCAGAGATTTAGCTCAGTGGTTCCGGCGCCTGCCCTGCAAGTGCAAGGGAGGGCCAGAGTTCAATCCCCGGAAACCACATACAATGCTGGGCATGGTGACTCACGCCCACCAGCAATCAATACCACATACCACATACCACATACCACATACCACAGTGCTGGGCGTGGTGACTCACGCCTGTAATCCCAGCACTCGGGAGGCAGAGGCAGGAGGATTGCTGAGTTCTGGGCTTGCCTGGGCTACATAGTGAGCTCTGGGCCAGTCTGAACTACAAAGCGAGACCCTGTCTCAAAAAAAAACCAAAACACACATATATACATAGACTTTGAGGTACAGTGTTTTTAAAAAGATGGTATAAGAATCTTCATAGCATTGTGGTGTCTCCTCTCTTTCACAACTGAATGACTAATATAGTAAGAGACATTATATAGCAAGAGAAGAAAGAAGCAATCACTAGAAACACAGTGAGAGAAACCTGTTCTGCAGTCTCAGAATTTTCTCCTGGCACATGGTGACCCTGACTTCCTGAAGTCGGGGCTCTATAAAGCACGGCTGTAGAGGTGAGCGGGCCCTGGTGACTGATTCCAAAGCCCCTGAGACAGGGCGCAGGGACTAGCTGTCCCCAACCTACCAGATTAAAGTAAGATATCAAGGCAATGTCCTGGTAAGAAAGGCATGACACTTGGGTTTCTCGAATGAAGAGGCAAGGAAAGGAGAAAGGCATTCTTCCTCAGCCAGAGAAAACAAGAGCAAATTTTACTACTCAAGGTTGTATTTTCAGGAGAAAAGTGATTCAGGGTTAAACACAGGGGAGTAAAAGAAGGAGCATTCCCTTGGAATGCTGGGAACTGGTCTTCAGCACCTGCCTTGCCGGGGATAGGACAATCTGAACGAGATCAGCTGGTCCCTCATAAAAACCTGCAGCTCTGTGCAAGGTACAAAGAGTGGTAATCCCCGCGGGCCTAAGGTGAAGTGGTGAGACTCCTGTCCTCTAGTAGATCCCATTCTAGAAAGAGAAAGAATCGAGAGCATTTTCAGACAGGGGAATATTGGAAAGAACCATATCCAGAAGCTGGGAGTCCCGGGTAAGGGACAGATGGTACAAGAATTATGATACCTGTTAAGTACTCACAGGAAATAGTTTGAGTGTTTACAGAGCATCACCTAAAATCAATTACACTGTAGCACAACCAGACAGAAGAGGTCCGTTGTCCGTAGACAGGGTGACCAGGCGGATGATGACGGAGTGGAAGACGAGGATCTCAGTGTACTCATCTCCCACCACCACTGCACAGGAGACTGTCTGGACGTGAACACAGGGTGGCTGCACAGAGGAACAGACTCTTCGCAGTTGAAGCACGAATCCAAGTGCTTCACATAGAACCCTCATTTTCAATCCACCTTTACTCACTTTGGAACTGAGGCCCCAGAAACTGCCTCCACTACACAGCTGCTACATGGAGGAATCCATATTTAAACGGAAATCATCTTGCTTTAGTCTGTCTTGTTTTAACCAAAAAGCCGGACCACAAACATTTCTTCAGAGCAAACCTAAGAACACGACATGTGACCACTGGAAGGAGAATCCTAAGACGAAGTCAGCAAAGACTTTAACTTGACCTTTACTTAGGGGAAATGGGCCTGGGAGGAGGGCAGAGGCCCCCGAAGATTGAATTCCTAAAGGCGGTGGTAAATATGGACATTTCTGTACGTGTGATTTTGGTATTGATTACATCGTGCTTTGCAATTACTGACAGCAGTGATTCCAAACCTAATTCAGCATTTCTTTTCCCTTCAAAATTTTGGTGGAAAAACACATTTTAGGTTCTCTGTCTAGCATCTAAGTTCAATAAATATCAATTTACCAATAAACTACCTCTTTAAGGAAGGCTGAAAGGACAGATTCTGTGTGTGAAGCAATCTGATGACTAAAGAGTCCTCTTTCTGGACCACAAGCATCAAATCTAAAGCAGGTCAATAAATGGCCAGACACTGGTCAGAGATGTTGTAGGAAAACACTAAACTAGATAGGTGACATCTTTTCTATTTCAACTCTCTCTATGGCAACTTCCATGGGGCTTTCAATACATCACCGCCTGACGGCAGTGGACAGGTTACTGTGTGACACAGGAGGAATACATAATACACTCCATGTTTGTGTTACTGAGATCCCCATCTCCTGCTGTTCTAAAACCCAGGAATATGACAGCTACATAGAAGCTACTATTCTATTTCTAAAGTTCTCTTCCTCACAGGATGATGATTCCCGCCCTAACTTTCTCCACTGCACTCTAGGATCTTAAGCGAACCTCCTTTCCGAATTATCTTTAACAAGCTCCTGAACCACTCCTCTCTGCTCTGTCAAAGGCAGAAGCTGGCAGGCTGAACCCTCCCTCCTCCTCTGGCTGCCGCTGTAGCACCAGTGTACACTCTCTGAGAACAAGAGAAACCCCACGTACCATTAACACATTCAAAGACATCACAGCACTTTCCGGGTGTCCCATCTCCACGAGAGACTATGCGGGGAGTGGATCCCGCCTCACACACGGGGAAACCACATAAGCCAGAGAGACACTCGCATCTGAAACCAAAGAAAAGGGAAGGAAAACCCCATGAATAAAACAACATAGAAGTCGGCAGCCCACAAACAAAGTGGCAGTGGCTAAGTACCAGGTCTATGGGACAGAGCTGTGTCTGTCTAGTGTCGCTGGGAACGGGGGGGGAGGGGCCCCGAGGTAAGTTGCTCTCCCAGTAACTACAGCTCATCTCCTCCACAGACAGCAGCTTTAGGCTTGCCCCATTTTGGGGATGGATTTCTAAGAGGCATCATTTCATTTCTTATTTCATCAGGCACTGAGCATAAGAAACATTTTCAGCTTCGGCTGCCACAGGGCCATCTTTCAAGGACACTTTGAGTCAGCAATCCTCAAATGGGCCCGTATGGAATATGAGCCCCCTGCAGGGAGCGGCCCCACGGTGCGCTGTTCCACCGATGGGCAAGTGTTTCTCACAGGTTTTTCTTTCTTCAGTGATTACACAATTAGCTTTTCAGCCTCTTCCTTTCAATACACCCGTCTCTCGGAGCACCCTCCTCCTGGGCAACGCGTAACTCACAATTCTGTACAAGACAAGAGACCAAAGACCGAGGGGCTCTTTATAATGGAGGGCGGATGCTTTAAAACTGGACTCTGGAACAGTCTTAACGTTCTGGACCTTCTCGTTACCATATGCACATTGACCTCTATACACGTGAACACGGTGTTCGGTGGGTTGCGGGGTGCCTCAGTCCACAGATCTGCTGAGTGTGTCTGGGCAGAAATAAGAGGCGACCAAACGTCTTATCTGCTGCAATGAAACAGGAAGCAGGAAGTGAGACGCTCAGGCTGGCCGGGTGCCAGTGTGTGAAGGTGACACGCAGAAGGAACGCTACCCTCTGTTCTCAGACTCCCTGAGGATGAAACGGTGGGTCAGAAGTGGAGGGTCCTCAACAGAGGGAGTTCTCAGGTTGACAGGAATGAAAGGAAGTGGTCCTAAAAGACATCCCACTAGGAAGCGTGTCGGTATTCATGTACAGTGAGGGTTAGGATCAAGGGAGGGAACACTCCCCGCAGGGAAGAACTACCTGTTTCTCTTTTTCCTTCTTACTTAAGTGACTGGTTCAGTTTCCTTTGTATCTGGATCTTTAATAAGCTGAAATAAGCTTATCTCTTCATGTACCTGAATAACTAAGACTCAGAGATTTAACGACATGTATGGTTAACTTTGAAACTAGAAAGAAAGGAAGTTAGAATGTGCACCAAAGACCAAAGCTACTGGAAGGGGGCGAGTGGCCCTGATCTCTAACCCTTTCAGGATTCTTACGTGTGGGCTGATGGTTACCCTGGGTTTAGGGGAGAAGAAATGTCAGATAATGAAGGTTTGGCTGCAATGAGACTTCTGCCTACAGCTGAAAGCAAATGCCTGTTCGGTGTGAGCGGAGGGAGGGCGCCCTCCATTCCTCGGTGCGCTCCTGCAGGAAAAGCATCTGAGGCTGAATAACTGGGAGCCGGGTTCTCAGAGTCTGCATACCCCACACTTTCATGCGTATGAACCTCGCAACGGCCATTTTCAGCACACAACACTATCACTGTGTATTTCAGCGAGGGCATATCGTCTCCGCTCACTACACTGCAAATTCTGTACAATTGAAACTCTTAACGGTTTGCAGATGGACGGGGAGGGCCCGGATCCTGACTCCTAGAGGTGGTCACAATGGAAAGTCTTACCAGGGTCACTTTTTCTGACACAGCTTCTGGGACTCAAATTCTTGCCCACTCACGTGTTGTGCAGGGAACTACTATAATTGGAACATCCAAGAGCAGCGTCCCCTCACACAAGTATTTCAGGTATCGTCCTTTAATCTTTAATCTTTCCCGCGCATGTGCGTGGACTTCAGCACTTGGCCCTGCTCTGGGCTGCTAGAAGCTGTGATTAAGTCTGCCCTATGTCGGCCTCATTTCCCAACACGGATGTACCTCTGTTATCCTCCTAGAGACCCGCACTAGTACCTGGCAGAAGACCTAATACCGCACACATTGCCTGTTAGCCCAGTTGGAAAAGGAATTGTTGCTCAACGGTTACTTCTACAACTGGAATGCCTGCATAATAAAGAGCTACGGATTCTGCTTAGTGGGCACGCCCTGGCTCCTGTCCCCGGTCTCTTTCTCCCTCCAAGCTCTCCGCATCTGTCGCTATCTTTGGACTTCTGATAGATTTCTATGAACCTGAAATTAGTACCGTAATGAAGGAGGAATTAGGGGCGAACCAGAAAAGGTCAAAGTCTGGGCTTACCCCAGCATCTCTTGGACAGCTATCTGCTAGGCTGAAATCTTAGAAAACTGCCATTTTTGCAGGTAGAAAATGGTCAAATGTCAATCCTATATAGTTCAACTGAGCTGAAATTAAAAATAGGGCTTCCCATTCTCGGTGGTTCCCACTAGAAGAAACCAGATTCTTTCTGGTCAGAACAGGGAACGCCAAAGGACAGAACAATGGAAGCACACAAAGTGCATCTTGTCCTGCTCACCTCTTCTCTTTGTCTTCCCTCTAATCTCCTTATTCTTTACCCCAACCCCTGGATAAGGAGAAGCAAGAAAAAGGAGAAATCAGATGGACTGAGGGCAAAAGATATGGAAGGACATGGAGCAGCTGCTTCATGAGGTAGATGTCAACCCCCAATTCCTACCCAATCCTGTCTCCCCTCATCTGATGCATGTCAGACTCACAATCAATAATCTCCCATAAGTCCTCTTTTCATTTACCAAGCACTCAATACGCTGGGGAGTTTGTGCCTTTCTCTGAGCATTTCCCTTCATGTTCATTATGCTACAGCCAGTCCTCATCCATGCGAGCCTCTCTGCTGCGTGCCCTGCTCCTCTGCTTGTCCCTCCAGCTTCTGAGTGTCCCTGCCCGCCCTCCTCCTCAGGCTCACTCTCTAGATACTCGACACAACACACCTGCCTTCAGCACTTCTCCCAGTCCTCGGGGGTGGAGTACGCACATGGCCACAAGCTCTTTTCTGCAACTAGCACAGAGCGGTCACTTAGGGACCTTTCCTGAAAGGAATGGAACTGGAGGTGAAAGGAGGGGGGATACTATGGAAGCAATGAGGACACAAGCAGAGAAACAGTGCTCTTTCACGAACTCACAAAGGCCGCTCAGAGCTGTGTGCATGACTCTATGCAGAGGTGCCAGTGCCGCAGGCTCTAGAAATCAAATCCAAGCAGCTCTGTTGAGATAAAACTCATGTGTGGGGGCTGGAGGGTTAGCTCAGCGGTTCCAGCGCCTGCCTCACAAGCACAAGGTCCTGAGTTCGATCCCCGGTGACCACATACAATGTTGGGTGTGGAGACTCATGCCCACCAGCAATCAATACCACATACCACAGTGCCGGGCGTGGTGGCTCATGCCTGTAATCCCAGCACTCAGGAGGCAGAGACAGGAGGATTGCTGAGTTCAAGGCTTGCCTGGGCTACATAGTGAGCTCAGGGCCAGCCTGAACTACAAAGTGAGACCCTGTCTCAAAAAACAAAAACAACAACAACAACAAAAAACTCGTGCACAGTATCACCCACCCTTTTTGGGGTGCAACCCAGTCATTCTACACTCATGACTTTGTGCAGCCATCACTGTACCTGATTTCAGAACATTTTTATCATCTTAAAGATACACTCTACCTGCTAGCAGCCGCACTCTGCTGCCCCTTCTAGCAACCACTACTCTGTCATCTCTGTGCACTTGCCTTTTCTAGAGAGTTCATATGAATGGAATTGTACAGAAGGAAGGCCGAGGGCTTGCTTCTTCAAACAAGAAACCTATATTTGCAGTTTGCCAGAAAAAAAAAACTCAACCCTCTAACATTATCCTCAGTATTAAGATAATGATGAATCAAGTGCCACATTAATATATTTCTGCATAATATAATCACAACTGTAGCCAGTTGGCTAAGCTGTCTTTGTTTTTCTGAAGTTGGTAATGGAATCAGCACAGTGGGCAGGTAAAATACTTCGGAGCAATAATGACAAGCACCTTGCGACCTCCTGAGCCCCTAGAGGGCGCTCACCTCCTCATGAGGCAGCTTGGGGGGGTGGGGGGGGGGTCAGGATCAGAAAGGTAGTCAGTGAGTGCATGCTCACCCTTTCCCTCCGTGTCCCTGGCTTCCTGGATGACACAGACAGCCCCAGCTAGGCCAGGGGCCAAAGTCCAGGATCTTGGGCACAGCCTACAAGGCCTTCCAAGCTGGCCTCTTCCTCTGAGTCTCTAGTTTACTGGTGCTCTAGCGATCTGCTCTCTTGCCACGGGGTGATGGAATCCACCCAGGCCCCATCACCTGCGCCTCGGCCTCAAGTCCCATTTCCTTTCCTTTGCCTCTGAAGAGGGCCCAGTGCCCTGAAGACCAACCCAACCTACTAGGATTTCTCTGGTTAAATAGCAGCAGCAGCAGCAGCAGCAACAACTGCAGCAATCAGATCTCTGCTGATCTTTAGCACCACACACGGGTACTTCCCTCTTGGAATGTACTTGGGCATCTACTAAGTCAAACTCATACCGATTCTCCTGTGCATTCCTCTAGAGGAGGGGAGCATGGCTTATGGGTCTTATAAACAAAGAAAATGAGTGATAAACATATCCAAACAAAAATCTAGAAGATGTTTTTTATGGCTATTAAATCAGAGGTTTGACCATGCACAGTTTTTGTATTAAGTTTTACACATTTCAAATCAAGGGCTTTAAGAACGTGAGAAGCATTTTTCTGTCAATCCAGAGAAACAGTGTGGAATCTGTCCAGAAGGGCCTAGACTTGCTCTGTGGAACTGTGTGTCTGGAAGTGGAGGCAGTATCACCATAGTTTAATGTGCACCTAAACAACTTGACTGGCTTTTGCATTTTAAAGACAGCCATGCTTATTAGTGTTTGTATGTCCTCAACCACTTACAAAGACTCCTCTCTCCCTCCCTAACTTTGCTCAGCAGTGAGTGAAGGACACAACCCCTGCTCACTGTACCTAACACTTTCCTCCACCAGCAAAACATGAGAGCTCGAGGTGAGCAAGCCACCCCAGCTCTCAGAGCTTCATTTTCTTACCTGTCACAGGAAGTGGATGGATCACAGTGCATTTTCTCCTAAGCATTGTATAAAATCCCATGATCCTCTTCTGCGGTTCTCATCCCCAGCACTACTGACTCTGACTCAGTGGACCCTCTCCTGGCCTGATTCCGTCTTGGGAGCCGGCCGGCTACTCTGCACCCACACTGTTCTTTTCTTCCCCGTGCTCTTCAACTTTCAGGCTCCACTTGGGGTCTTTCTCCTGTGGTGTTCTCAGTAGTTTGTTTTCTATGGTGCACTAACCACGCAATTTCACTTTTTCTCCTGACACAAGACCCTAGACCCTGAGCCAGTGGCGACGAACCTTTTAGAGACTGAGTACCCAAACTGCAACCGAAAATCCAGACTTACTGCAAAATGCCAAACCCTGAAATTAAACCTCAATACTGAGATTTCAGTTTAGAAAAAGAAACCCAAAAACCAAAAATACCAGCTCATACACTTGGCTTGCACGCCTGCAGAGAGGACTCTGCACGTCCACTGAGGCACACACATGCCACAGCTTCGGCACCACTCCGAAGCCACACGCTAGGAGGAATCCCTTGATGCAGTTGTCCTTGTGTGAGGGGCACCTGAAACCCTGCTGAACTAGAAGGGATTCTTGAGGAGCCACAGGCAAGGGGTCCCTAAAGCCCTCTGGACTGTGAATAAGGTGGGGGCCATAGCACCGAGGGCAAATATTCTAACACTCTTGTAGGAAGCTCCTCTTCCGAGGAGAAAATGAGGAAGTAGCGAACTATCAGGTTCTCGATCTTCCTTCCACTGACACTTACGTTTGCTCATATCCTAGAGGAAAAGCTGGTCAGTGAGGCACTCTGCACAAGCATACTTCTACCTCTGGACAGAACTGGCTCTATTCTACACCTGGAGTGCCGCAGCTCTTCAAAAGGGGACTGTCACTATTTGCAAATCAAAAACTGCTACTTGCAGCTGTGTGAGGGCAGAGTGTGTGTGACAGTGTGTGTGTGTGTGTGTGGGGGGGGGCTGCATTTGAGTAAGGAAATGAAGACAATGAAGCATTAAAATGGCCAACACTTGTATCACTAGGACTTTACACAGATGTATTAATAAAATCACTTGTCAGAAATGGAAATTACGACAAATTCTATTGTACAAAAAGTAAGTCAACTTCAATTACATTTGATGTATTATCTTTCTACTTCTTAAAATTCCTCTTTCTAAGTATGTGTAAGTTAGAGGGGGAAACTGCAAATAAAACATGCCAAACAACCATCGGGGAGTCCAAGCGCCCTTACAGAATATATCTTTCCCTGCGGAAGTTCCTCAGCCTCCCAGTCTCCACATGGACCACACTCCATGCCTGCTCCACCTCCCGCCTGTGGCATGGCCTCCGCCCTTCCGCTGCCCACAGGCATCTCTCCTTCAGGAGGGAGCTGTCTATTCTTCGCCACTTTCCTTTCAGAGACAAGACTGAAACCACTCAGCTTTTCCTGTTTTGTTGTGTTTCCCCCTCAGAGTAGAGACGCTCATGCAGGAAGATACACACCGCGGCCAGTCAGGTACCATATTCCGCTTCCCACCATGAGTGACAGTGCCGAGGTCCGGTGTGTGCCCTCCATGAAGCAGTCATTCATGTATTTTCATCCTGGCCTTCTCAAGGGACACCCGGCTCTGTTACCTCCCTGGTGCTGGCCCTCAGCTCAGGAAATTTAAGGTGCTAAGTTGAAAGGAAGGTGCTCTACATGTTTTAATTCCACATGGCTCTTTCCCACGAGAACTGTAAGAGACTCCTCTGGCCCTGCGCTCCCCAGTAAGCAGATGTGAGGAGAGAACAGCAGAGCTTCCTGTACCAGAGCCCCCTGATGTGCCAGGCTGAGGAGCGCCGGGGCACTTCCGCAGGGACTCACGCCTGCAGCGGAAGCCGGAGCCCCAGGGGATGCTGCAACCCGGGCTGGGGTCTGACAGGCACCCCGATCCGCTCGGTCTCCTCAGCAATCTGACACAGTGAACAGATCGCTGTGGATCTCGGAGCCGGAGGAGCTCAGCCCGCACGTCCACGGGTCTGGGGAGACACTGGTGTGTGCTTCGTGGCTCGCAGGGTGGGCGGGGAAGGTCCACGAGGACAGAAAGAGAGAAGGGAAGCATCAGATCACACTCCAAGAGGGGGCTGCGGCCGGAGGGGACAGTAAGTTTCAGTCAGCAGCGTACGCTGCTCCCACCCGCGGGACGGGAACCTCCTCTGTACTAGAAATCAATGCTCTGGAACACAGTAGCTTCCCTACGGACACGGAATTCTTTGAAACTCAACTGAGTGTGCAAGCGGCCGGCAGCAGGCTGTGGAGGCTGCGGACACACAGGGCATGGCTGGCTGAGGCTCAGGACACACGTTGGGTCTAAACCCAGATGAAGCAGAACAAAGTAGCTGATCCCTGTCCTTGAACACCAGGGGCCCGGGCACCAAAGCCACCTGAATGGCCTGGTGTTCCACTTGAAGATGTGAGTGCGTGGGCACAGCTTGGGCTGCTGACCCTCTCTGGGCCCCCGGGTGGGGCCTGAGCTGGCACGGCGGCAGATGGCTTTAAGCACGTATCCACTTGGATGCCCGTGAACTCAGACCCAGCCTCTCATCCTTGGCATCAGGACCGTCTGAGGTGTGCGTGCTGGCCACTTGGGAGCTGTATGACCTGGGACAAGTTTTATGACCTCACCGGGTCTCCAGGGAGTCACACAGAAAATGCAGATGGTTATCATACATGTCACAGGACTGCTTCTATCCCGCCAGCTCTCCTGTCCGGGCCCTTCACCCTCAGGGGGTGTCTGCTCTCAGATCTTGCTCTTCCTTCCCCAGCCTGAGCCTCACTCTACGACCATCTCTTTGACCAAGTGGCCTCATCTTCAGTGTTTCGCCCCAACCCACCATCTTCCCAATACTTCTGGATTTCTCCACTCTTTTCTCTCCTCTATCCTGTCCAGATAGCGTTTAAACCAGAACTAGCAAACCTGAGTGTGCACGAGTCCAGCAGGAACCCTAAAAAGTGTAGAGGGGAATTATCAAGAGGGTTCAGGATATCTGAGGGGTCTTGGTACTCATTCCAGGCAAAACGTTTAAGTTCAATATTGCTAGGTCTCCCATTTGAGAAGCCAGATTTTCATATGGAGCAAACTCCTTTTAAAATGTTAGTAATTAGTGTGAAAATAGCCCAAAAAGGTCAGCTTAAAAAAAAAAATCTATGTTTCAGGGTCAAAATGGGCCCCAGAACTCCTGACTTCTGGGTGCTGAGGCTGGCGGGGAGGAGCGCACTCCCGGCAGGTGCACCCACAGCTTCCACAGCGAAGCTCCTCCTCGGGCCTCACACGTGCTTTACCTCCACTGCCACTTCTCGCACGACGCTTCCTCTAACTGCGGGCCGAGATCACTGACTGAGGCTGTGCGTGTGCGTTTGTGGGGGCGAGTGTGGGCGTCTACTGGGAGAGCTGGGGGACGGCGCTCCGGGCAGGAGAGAACCCCGAGTATTTAGAGTGGGTGGCTCAGCCCATCCGAGCACATCCTGTGGGGTGAGGGCTGGGGACCCTGAGGAAGGACTGGCAGGTGCCACAGCCAGAGGGGGCCTGGGTGGAAGTGGCTTCGCATGTCATTCTTTCCCTATAAGCAATTAGTAAGTAATAAAACACTGTAAAAAAGTGCTCTGGTCTTACAGGGGGTGCTTATAAGAAAATTTCTAACACCGTCATGAATTGCATTTGTCTTAAATCATGAAGATAGATGGGATTAGTGCTAATGTTTTAAACCGACAGACACACTAAAGTAGAAGAAAAAAATCAGTGACTACAACAGTCTAGAATGCCCTTTGCTCCCTCTCTCCATCCGAACTCTGCCTCATTCCCAAAGATTCAGCTCAGAAGTCAGCTCTGACAGTTTCCCAAGTAGACATGAGTTTCTCTTTGGGAGCTTCTTATTTTGTACACTTCTACTCCCACAGGGCTCACATTCAAAATGACAACGACATACAATCCTTGCCTTCCCTTAGGCTGTATGCGGCCAGACGTCATGGCTACATTTTACTTCTGCAGGGGAGACCAATACTTGGCCCTTGAAAAATCACTCAAAGTATCTGTTCCCTGAAAAAACCAACACTGTAAGGTTTGATGCTGAGACCATCATAAACTGTATAATGCAGACAAATTTATTATTTACTTGTACTACACACTGAGAGAGGCACAAGGCAGGTCCTTGCCCTCAGAGTACAGTCTTACAGGATCCTCTTTCCATTTTAATTTCACAGAAATAATCATATGCTTTAAATAACTTTTATTGTAGTACATAGTAGGCCACTGCAGTACACTCTGAAACTGTTCTAGTGATAATCTTTTATCATGCGTAATTTATAAATTACAGGTGGTCATAGTTACGGGGACAGGAGAAACACAGCACATACAGAATTCAGTGCTATGTACAATTTCAGGCCCCACCAAGGGTCCTGGAACACACCTATTCAGAATGAGGAGGAACTACTGCGACGTCACAGAAGTGTTGTTCAGACTTCTCAAGAATACTGGTCTATGGGCATCGAAGAATCCATCTTTCTACAAGAGCCACAGCAAGTAACTTTTCTTTACAACCAAAATCAAGAAAGGGTAATATATAATGTGCGCATCTATGTGATACCTTTTACAAGAAACTGAGAAAGTCTAGGAAAAATCAGGTGTTTCCATCTGCAAGGTGCCAGGTAAGCAGTTAGTGACCACGGGGCAGATTTAACCCGTAACTTCTGCAAACGGTGTCAGCCACAGTGAGAGGGGCGCTGTCACCTACACAAAGATAAAATGAAGGGCAAAATATAGTCCATGAAATTTTGGGTTGCTTTTGGCACCTTCCAAAGAGGCAGGATTTTAACATTTTAGATTTACTTTTGAGCTCTGAGAATGACTTCACAAAGCGTTTCTGTAGAACTGTCCAGTGTCTTTGTTTCTGTATCATGCCGATGATACAGCAAATGAGGACATGTTGTAGTTTAGGTGGGTTGTCAACTTGAATGGCTTGGGATTCGATCGGGGGCTATAAAAGCATAATTCTGGCTGTGTTTAGGTGGGTTGCACAGGTGTTCCTTGCCGGTCCTGGTCCCTGTTCTGCTTCCCTGGCACCATGACTAAGTACCTCTGCTCCATCACCCTCTACACCATGATGGTTCTGCTTTGGAGTCAGCAGACCATGGGCTGGATCCCTGCAAACTACGAACCAAGTTAAACCTTTCTTCCTTTAAGTTGTGTTCTATCATTAGAAGGAGAACACAGGATGGGTGTTAAAAAACTTGAAGTTCAATACCAACCCATGCTATAGATTCTGCTTTCGCACTTGACTGAAGGGCTTGAGGAACTCAGTTAAAATACCATTGTTCAGTCCGATCAGAGAGGTCACATACAATGTCTGCTAACGACTGTGACAATTCAGAACACACTGTAAGTCCCTGATTGACAACGGTGCTTGTTATCAGGACTAAAGCAAATAAAAGACAAGTCTAGAGGCCCCTTGGATTCACGGGGAGGCACACAAAGAAGAGGGTCTGGGCCCAGAAGTGCAGGACGCACACATCTGAAGCGCATTACTGACAGATCATTCTACTGAGAAGATAGTTCACATCCTATGACACAGGCTTTACTTCTAGGAAAGCATATTTTCTTCAGCCTGGGGACAGATCCAATAATAACACGGAATTCTTACAATTATTTTGTTTTGTTTTAAGAACATCAGAGTTTAATATAGACTTTTTTAGTCATGAGTTGACTTGCTCATCTGGGCCAAGAATTACTGTGACAGAGGGCAGCAGGATAGTTGTTCTTTTCTTAGTTGAGAAAGAGGAGCTTCAAATAGACTTCACATTTTTTCTACATGTGTTTGAGAACAAGAGAATGCTACCATGATAGCATGTCAAAAGTCAGGAATGTTTTAAATCCGCGCTATGCTAATGCATATCTTACATATTATGTAATTTCATTTAACCCCCCCCCAAAAAAAAACAGCTGGAGAAATTATCCAAATTAAAGAGAACCAACAAATTGAACTGAATTAGAGAAATCTGCCTATTATCAGTTTTTAAAATATTTTTTAAATTTAAAAAAAAAACCTCCTAAACAACCAAAACTATTGCACAGTGCCATCTTCTTGGAGGCACGATCTTGGAACAGATGGACATAATGCATTATGAGGCTCTTAACTTGATAAAGTGCTTCAGAAACTGTATATTCAGGGACAATTTCCACTGGTTAGCTTGAGTAGGCAGGAAACAAGCCACTTAATTACCTCGCACAACGTTAAAGGCGTACAGGCCTCTGAAGTATTACTTGGTGATCTACAGAACTTACTACTGGCCCACAAAGAAAAAAGTGATCCCTGTGCTGGGAGCCTGAACTCAGTCTCGAATCGTGCCCCGAGGCTTCTGGCTTTGGTGTACTTGTCTGGTTGGGGGTGTTGTGCTTTGTGATGAGATTTAATGACCCACCACTCTTTGCCTCTAATACTCTTCTAAAGAAACAGCAAAATTACAGCCCGGGGCTCTAGATGTGAAGAGCTGCTCAAGGAATCCTGAGGAAACTCAACCATCCCAACTCCATGTTAGTGTTTTCTTAAGTTTGGTTTTATTATGCGGTAGAAAGTAAGTCCACTAGCTGACTGCTTTTCCTTGAAGGTGGATTACTCTGTGTGTGTGTGTGTGTACGTGTGTGTTTCTTTCAATTAGCTTCCAAAAATCTAGTCTTCTTGCACTGGCACTGGTGAAATCCATAAGGTGTTGAGGTCACTCATTACCTGGGTCACGTACTGTTTTCCTTATCACCATCAGCTACATAAGGTCCATCGTTCTGACTTCCCTGATCCTCAACTGGTATTTAATTATTTAAGGATTCAACAGATCTGAGCATTTTCAAATCTGTATTTTGTTTTCATTCACATGGCTAGATTAATCTTGATTTAACTCAAGGAAAGTCCCTTCCTTCTGAAAGGAAGGGATGATGTGCCAAAGATTCCATTCAGCAGGGCTCATCCAGAGTGAGTCAGTTTCAGGCTGTGAGTTCTGCAACTCCAGGGCGCTCCTCTCCCAAACACTGACATTTCTTCACAAGAGATGGTGTGCCAGCGACCCGCCCAGGCTCTGTTACCAAGACTCAACACAGCACCACGAGGTGGGGAAAGCAAGGCTGAGGACTGGGAACCGAGCTGCCCCGATGTTTAAATCGAAGCAGCTGAGGGCGAACATCTAGATGTCACAGTGCAAGGAAAGTCATTTCATGCCCTTCGTTCTGGTCATGGGCTGTGTACGTGACTTTGGGACACAATGGAATTACCATCCTTCCTTTCATGTCATTTCCCTTCTTGGAGTGAGAGTGTCTGGAGTTGTTATGATGTGACAGGATATTGTCTTCTCGGGTCACCGTCTTACAGGAAAGCAATAAAACTGAGATCTGAACTAGAAAAAATGGAATTTAATTTAGATCTTTTTTAAAAAAAAAAAAGTATAGAAAGACATGGCCCAATCCTAAAATTAGGAACACAGAACCTCCAATTCTTCCATAATGTCTCACGTGTGTGTGGATGCACAGTGCAGTGTGAATACAGAAAAAGCAATAGCCACGTGGAGGAACTGCATAAGGAATGTCAGGGCAGGAGGACAGGGAGTTGGAACTCCGTTAAAATGACGCGGCTGCACAGGTGGGAAGAAGCTCGCGGGTCCAGCCACAGGCTGACACAGTCCACACAGGTGAGGACATGGGCGTGGGGGTACCAAGCACATACCACCCACCCCCACACACCCACTAGGCCAGGCCGATGGGCAGAGACAGCCATGTGCTATCATGAGCAGTTTAACAGACTTTATCTTGCTATCATGAGCAATTTAACAGACTTTATCTTGGAGATTCAAGCCAGTATTCCTTGTTCCAGTTATAAAGAAGTATTTATAGAAAAAACAGAGCTAGCAATCATCAACTAGCCATTGACCAAACAGGTGATCAGTTTTACTGGATTATCACTCTCTTCCTTCAATTCTGATTACCATGACGAGTGATAATGATTAAGTCATTGATCTAGTACTTGGTACCTTTCACTTTGCCTATCCTAAACTTTTTTTTTTTCAGACAGGGTCTTGCTTTGTAGTTCAGGTTGGCCCTGAGCTCACTATGTAGCCCAGGCAAGCCGCCATGAACTCAGCAATCCTCCTGTCTCTACCTCCTGAGTGCTGGGATTACAGGCGTGAGCCACCACGCCCGGCACTCTAAACATTTTTTTTTAGAGAAAATGAAAATAAGTAATCATCCTTCTTTATCTCACTTCCCTTGGACTTTCTTCCTGAGCTATCACTTTGCAAACCATGTATCACCCCTATTGTCTTAGGAGTCCTGGAATTTCTAAAATTTTTTCTTCTTTCTTTCTCAAGAATTCTTTCACACCAGCAACTTAGATTTTGTAGCACATTCTCTGAAGTCTTTAGGAAAGTCAAAGAATGGAGAGGTAGAAGTCACTTTTGAGATCATCTAGTTCAGTTTCCTCTCCTTCCTCAGATAAGAAAACAGATCAGATAACAGGTAAGGCCAGACCTGCATTAAAGCAAAAGTACGCCTACGTTCCAGCACACTTAACATCTACCATGTAGGGAGGAGCAATGAAAAGAGGAGTTTTCTTCAGCTCTCGAATGGCTTTCTGGGATGACAAACCTTTTAGGGCTTTCAATGATACAAACAGCTCACTGAGGCACGTGTGTCATAGATTTGCCACCACTGGTCTAGCCATAGACACAAATCTGCTTATAGACAGTGGTGACAAGGAAAGTACAGGGCACAGACTGTAGGCTTCCTGACCCAGGGCCTGGGAAGAAGGCCAGCGGTGACTGCAGTCCTGGGTCACCACGGCCCCCTGGTTTGCTCTGCGCCTCTGCTCGCTAGGTAGGGGCCTTCCAATCAACACATGTCCTCCATGAAACATGAATGCAAACACAACAAGCCTCCTGGGGTCAGATGTAATATTCATGTTCATCAACATTTCCACTGGGGCTGTGCTTAGAATCTCAAGTGCTCCACAGAGTCTATTCGATTTTTTGGTGACAACAGAAGTCCTATTTTAGGCAACATGTTAGCTGAAAGATAATCTGAATTTTTTAATTACCTTGGAGCTAGGGACAAAAACAAGACAAGAGTTTGTGCATAGTGTCTCAGAAAACAAGAGCTATCAATGGTGTAGAGATAGGCTCTGGAAGAGACTCAGAACCAGGCAGGAGCCAGGACAGAGACTGATAGTCCCGATTTCTACAGCATCTCAAATCAGAAGAAATCCTATTTTGAGTTCTGGGACATCATAAACACTTATTTCTACCTCAAGATAACTGGTTGGATAATGTTTATGGAAAGTACGCTTATAAACAGAAATTGATCGTGTTTTAGAAACACGATTTTAAAACAGTAGGGACTAGTATTAAAATAAATTTAGAATGGGTGAGTGTCAATAATATGTTAAGTTCATTTGTTGTAAACAACACAACAGTTCCTGAGAAGTATTTTATAAAACCCCTTTCATCTGGCAAAAGTAAGGCAGAAGAAGTATTACTGTATAAATTTTTATCTAGTTAATGTCTACCCTCTAAAGGCTGTTTCTGAAAGATTAAAATGAGACCAGCGAGGTGAAGACTCTAAAATTAGGCAAACACACAACGTGTGAGGAAGACAAAGGAAGAAGTCTGTGTGCTGAGGCTGGTTCCTGACAAATAGCCTAGATGGACTGTGATTTGGGCTGGGTGACAAGAGAACAGGAACCCCCAAACACACAGCCCAGAGGGATACTCGCTCTGACCACATCCGGTGGATCCATTTCTCTCAGAAATTGATCCGTCGCCACCGCGATGGACCAGAATTTCTCGGCCACGTTCTCCAAATTGACCTGATTTCATCAGGCAGCTCTTCTGACATCCCAAATGTACTGTGTGGTGAGAGAAAACCTGGTTTAACTAGGTCTTCTTAACAGCCCTTGAAGACAGTCGGCTCAAGGATGGGGTCCCTGGGCAAACTGCCCGTGGGCAAGGGTGGAGGGAAGGAAGATAAGGCAGGGGCTGGGGAACTGAGCCCAGGGCCAGAAGGATGCCAATCCCTGTCAGAGGATCATGTACCTGCAGGCTCTTTCACTTCCTGGAGTCAGAAAATAACATCCAAAGGGGATTTGTTTGAGTTAAATGTGTATGATAGGTTATAAATGGCCACACGTTCTTTGCAGTTTCTCCCAGCAAGAGTGGAAGCTTCTCTCCCACTTTGAATTGAGGCTCAGCTGTGCCCGAGTTGCTCTGAGCAACACAAGAAGTGATGTAAGGGTCCTGAATCTCGGCCCCCAAAGCTCTACCTCCTCTCTCACTTCTGCTGCTGTGTGAACCAGAAGAGACTGTCTAGCCCCTGATGACCAGCCAGCTACCCTATCAACACAAGGAGTGTGGGAAATAAGGAAACCTTCGGTGTTTTCAACCTCGTACTACTATTGAGTGTGGCTTGTGACACAGCAATGGATAACTGAGATGTGTATTTTGTTAATCTGGACTATGCTGATATAAATCAGTGTGTCAGTAGGATATCTCACTAATTTATTTCATGTTTTTTGTTTTTTTTTTGAGCCAGTGTCTCGCTTTGTAGTTCAGGATGGCGCTCAGGAAAGCCTCAAACTCAGCAATCCTCCTGCCTCTGCCTCCTGAGTGCTGGGATTACAGGCGTGAGCCACCATACCCGACACTGTGGTATGTGGTACTGATTGCTTGTGGGTGTGAATCACCATGCCCAGCATTGTATGTGGTTACCAGGGATGGAACCAGGGACCTTGCACTTGCTAGGCAGGAGCCAGAACCACTGAGCTAAATCTCCAGCCCAATTTTCTGGTTTTAAAAACACTATTATAAAAAACTCTAAAAAAGAACACAAGAAATATTTATAACTTTGGACAAGTGACTGATTCTACCACACTCCACTTTCATACCTAGACACTTCTCGCGTAGTCAAAGTGATGATAAAGTAAGAATGATAAAAGCGAAAACACAGCCAGGTGTGTGGTACAGGTCTGTAATTCCAGCTCTGGGGAAGCTGAGGGAGGAGGACTTAAGTTCAAGTCCTGCGTGTTACCTAAAGACTTTCATTGCTCCTCCTTCTCTCTAGACATCATTTACACCAAGGCACACGACCGAAGTGTTTCTCTGTTGTAAGTTCCCTTACATATGGCAGTATGTGCACTCTCACAGATACTCCACGTACCGAAGAACCACAAACCCCATGGATGAGATCTAGCAGTAAACAGCCCAGAGCCTAAGCTTCTCCCTTCTCACCCTCTCCTCTAAGTCATCACGACCTGCCTATAGTGGACATCATGTTCCAAGGCCAGGGATGGAGACACAGCAGGGTATCCGGAAATCTAAAGCAGGCTGAGGGAAGGACAAACTGCTAACAGTTAAAAGTGAATTATGCCAAGCATACTAATGTCTAAATAGAACCAAATTCAGAACAGACTAACAAAAACCAAAAATGAACGGTGGCCCATTAAGGAAAAGCCCAGTGCTAGACAGAAAGAAGGCATCATCAGGAAGCCCAGAGTGAGGAGGGAAAACTAGGACGTAGTAGTTGCAGGAGTGGGACGAGCCATCCGTGCATGATGAGAACAGGTAGTAATGCAAGGAGGCTTGATAAATGAAAAATAATGAATGAGTGAGCTGAAAACACGCAACTCTTGAGGAAACCCAGGAACTGAGTGAGGCCTTACATGCAAACGGGCAGTGAAGAGCCCGGACGGACAGAGCAGTCTCACCAGAAAGGGCAACTCACACAGGTGGGAAGCAAGCAAGGGGAAATGCACTCTTCAAGGTGAGGGGGAGCTGGGTGTGGCAGCATATGAGAGAGACAGACAGACAGACACACAGAGACACAAGGGGGATGAGGGACAAAGTCCACAAACTCTTTTTATAGTCTATGAAAGTATAAATATCTCCCAGCAAGGGTTGTTAGTATCACCCAAGGTAAATTTACATGGCTGAATTTGCAGATCTCTTTCCTTATTCTTTCCTACCTGTAACAAAGGGTTTTTCCTCACCCTTTGAATTCTCCAATTATCAGCTTTGCTCTCACACGGCTCAAAGTTCTCAGCAATGCTGTTTATAAATACACAGGTAAGTGTCAATCCCTACACGGTTTTACACACAGTACTCGTAATGCTGTTCTTTAAGACTAAGAAATCGTACTCTTAAAGAGAAGGCATTTGACATGACACAAGACTGAAATGATAAAAATGCCACTATTAGTGACTATTTTAGGCTCTCTTCATTTCCATTTTTACATGATTGTTGGAGTTTTTACTTTCTTATCTATCCATCCCCTTTTTTAATAAGCTGGAACACACAATATACTAAAGTAAGCTGAGTGAGGTTGAGCAGTGTGGCCTGGTCATATTGAGCATTTACCAATTCGTCCACTAAATATCCATAATGTACGCAAAAAAGAAGATACAGTGTTGAATTCCTAGAAACATCCTCTAGTTGGTCGAACGACACTATCCCTGTACCGATGGGTAACAGCGTGTGCAGCGTGTGGCTAACTGGCAGCACGGAGAAGGGCGGTGTGTCAGGGTGGGCGGGGCGGCGAGGCCCAGACACTGCACGGTGGAGGGGAGCGAACTGGAGTCCCGCGGGCGAGTGACAGCAGAGCACGCGCAAGGGCAGGCTGACATCGCGGGCCGTGAGTGCGGTAGTTCGCACGGAGTTTCTGCAGTCCCAGGAGTCCTGGACGACGAGGAAGGGGCCAGAGGAAGTGTCAGGGTTTTAAGGTGGACAAGGGATCCCATTAATGGCGGAAAGGTACAAAAGCATCAAAATGTTCATTCTTTCTTCAATACACAAATCACCTTGGCTAAGAATAGGTCTACTGGTTCACTTATTCATCAATAAATGTGGACTGCTGTAGTATATCTTGAGGCTAAAAATACTCCATTCCCTCATGAATCCATATAGAATAAGAGACCAAAAAAATGCAAAATCCCCCAATGATTTCAATGTATTATAGAAAGTGCTATGAGGAAGGGCTATGAAGAACTGCAAAGGAGCAGAATTGATACTTCAGTTATTCTGAGGCGCTGAAGACTGAAAATACTTCAAAGGGAAGGAAGTGTAGTCGTGCGAGAGGGCAGAGCTGCCCAGGTGCAAGGGGAAGGGGAAAGCTGTTCAGGAAGCAGCAGCTGCAGAGCCGAAGGTCTGGAGTACGAGCGCGCGGGGCCGGCCCTGGTCAGGTGGGAACGCAGGATGTGTGTGCAGCAGGCAGAGGGTGAGGAAGGGTCACCGCCTGCCCACAACTCAGGAAACCAGAGCGCTGTGAGAACCTCTCCTTTCTCTGCAAATAATTGACAGTGGGATTCCGAATGACTTCCTCTTTGTGTTTTCAATTGTACCACTAGAGGTGCATCTAACTCAGAGCACTCTTCAGCTCAGTGCCAAAGTCTCCATTAGGTCAAATCAAAAACAAACACTGCAAGGCTTATGTTTACTGCAGTCACAGAAGCTGGGGGATACAATGAAAGGCGTCTAGTTCTCCCTCCCGACATAACGTTTCGCTTGCTCATTCCTGGCAGGTGGCTGTCCAGACGGAGAAAGATCTGTCCAATGCTGGGGAACTCAGGTGGGCTCAGGAAGAAGCCCGATTCATCGCCGAACATCACCAGTTGTGAGAAAGTGTTTTCTTAAGGTGAGAGTCAAGGTGCCTTCCTGTCTCTTTTATCCATTTTGCCTCCCTACTTTGCCTGCTCTTTGCGGACCGTGCTATGTTATGTTTATGCATCAAGGACTTCTTAGTTAACAAATGACTTAGCTTTGATTAATTAGGTTCTCTAATATGATGTACCACACCTTCCTCTTTGTGAAGACCTTGAAGAGACATCTGTTACTGCTGGTGAGGCTCTACTCGCCTCCTCTCGTGATTAGCAGTACCTTATGCGTGCAAAGTATTTCACCCCTTTCCAAGGATCTGCCCATAAATTATCACATCTTAATGTCATAAGAAGGTTGCTGAGCCACTTTAGAACACTGTCTTCGCAAAAATCTTTCCGTTTTATGATACAATGTAAAGGACCTATCTGATAGAATTCTCTGTTTCTTTCAGGGCAGAGCCTAAGACACCGTGATCTAATGCATTTTTAACAGAGAAAACAAAAAAGGAATCCACAGAACATATCTGTTCTTATGACAGACCAAAAATTAGTATTTACCTAATGATGGACCAAATGGAACCCCAGCTCGTGAACCCACGTCTGTAACCACGACCTGCCCATGAGACAAACCTACATGCCAAGGGCCTGGCACCGAGGGAGACTAGCGGAGAAGTGGAGTTAAATAAGGCCAATTTAAACTCTCGGTATGCAGTGCAGAAAACAAGTCGAAAACTATGAGATGACCTTCTCATCAGTGTGACTTCAGACGTGCGAAGGACAGAGGCAAGGTCACGGCAGAGCGGCAGGATGACAGCACATGTTGGGGAAGCATACTGTAAACCCTAGGTTTCCAGGAAGTCTCCCCCGAGCAGCACAGTGGTCCTCTGTGGCCTGTCAAGGACAGGAACCGGGGCCCTCATGTCCGGAGAAGCCTAGTTCTACAGGCTGAGGTGGCTGCCTCACTAGTGGAGTTAAAATGACAGCCGTTTTCCACCCCATCAAGTCAAAAGGAGATGTGTTTGTTGTTCCAGAAAACATGCTAGGAATTCAGACATCGCTCTGCCTCAGTAAGAAGTGAGTCTGGGCAGATGGATAATTCGGAATGACAAGGGTTGCTGGGTGGGGGGTGGGGTAGCTCCAAGAGGCATGCGGTGTTTGCTGGCGTTGGACACGGTGCTTAAGCACCCACAAGACTCACCGCGGAAGGTCAGATGGCACGCCTGCCCCGGCAGGGCACCTCACCGCCTGTCTCCTAGCCACACACAGAGTGGCAGACCTGCCTGTCTAGTTCCTGGCCCTCGCAACTGCATGTGCACCCTTCCAGGAAGAAATCTGTAAGAGTGAGTGACTGAGCCTGAGGATGACACCTGGCTTTGATCTGAGGAAAGACATAGGTAGATACCGATGTAACAGTAACGGCTCAGTGACTTCTCCAGAGACACAGGAACATCCTGGGGTTCCCAAGGGAAAACACGCTGCCTACTTGGAACTGCACCTTAGAGGATGCACAAGACAGAGACAAGAAGCCAGTGAGCGGGTGACAAACTGACCTTGCCGGCAGGGTGCAGCAGCCATCCGCTGTGAGTCGAACTTGCGTTTCATAGCTGTCCAGAGGGCAGACCGTCTGCTGGACGGCGGGGCACTCCACCGTGCTGCAGTCCACGCTGAAAACTGGAAGGGCAAACACAGGGCTGCCGTTTACTGCGCCGTTTACTTACTTGCATTTTGAGACCTAAAATGAAAGACTGCTGGCTCCTAGTAAATTTCCAGCTTCCTCGCTTCCCAGAAACCCAGTCATGAGGGCTGGGGATGGAGCCCAGTGGTGCCATGCTTGCTGATACATGCAAGATCCTGAGTTCGACCCCCAGCACCAAACAACAAAAAGGAAATCCAGTCCTAGTGCTGCTATTTTTGTTCAGTCCGTGCTATGAAACTGCAACGTGCCTCAAATTTTCTGCTAACAGGTAGGACAAGACAACTGGTAGTTAAAATCCAGAGAGCTCAACGGTGGGTACATTGACGGTGATGGTCAGCCAGAGGCGTTCTTGATAGAACAGTTCAAGAGATGGACACAGGATTGCACTGCTCAAAGCATTTGCCTAGCAGTAAAAATGCAGCCAGAAAAACAAAAATTAAAAAACAAAAACTAACCCATCACTAAAAAGTAGCAAAGAAGAAAGGATTATAACCCTGACGCGCTCACAGACCACTTTAGACGCGCTGCATCGTGAGCACGGATGTTAGAAATAACTTAAAGCAGGATGAACACACACTGAATGCAGGCGGAGAAGGCGAGTTAACATCTAGCATTTTGATGAATATAGTTATTTAAAAATAACCTTCTGCTTTGTGTATCACGGGTGCTTTTAACTGTAGTATTTTACAGTGATAGATCTATCTGCAAACGAAGGCTCTGAGCTCTGAGGGAACGGCAGGTCGCCACAGTGCCGTGAGTCTGTCTCCCTCCCCCCGTCAAGCACACCCGGGACGATAAACAGGAAGAGAAAAGGCCCCCTCCCTCCCTGAAGGTGTCACATCCCTGCACTCCTCTGACTAGAGGCGAGAACACAGGCGCCGGGAGCCCAGCGGGCAGACAGGCAGCATCCCGGTGACAAAGCGTCCCTGAGAAGGCGGGGCCTGCCACCCTCCGAGGCGAAAGACCGCGGCTGCGGAGGCAGCTCTCTCGCGTACCTGGTTTGCACTCATAGAGGTCACAGCACTCTCCCGGCTTCCCTGAGGCTCTGGACACTAGTATGTTCAGGAATCCCTGCTGGCAGACTCTGCGCAGACAGCCCGCGAGGTCGCACACGCAGCGGCTGGGTAAGGGGCAGCACTCCCCGGGAGGCGCGTAACCCTCGATCAGAACAGAATCTTCAGGGCAGCGCGGAGAGAACTGCACTTCACAGCGGGCCTTGGAGCAATCTGGCTTCTCTTCTAAATGGGAGAGAAAGAATTTAGCTCATGCCCAGGGCGGAGCGGGTACTTTCCTCAGAAGCACAGACGGTCCTGAGAATCTGCTCACTAACCGGAGAGCGGGGTAAGGAAAGAAAGCTGGTGAAAGCCCTCGGGCTCACTTTGGCCAACCGTGGCAACCTCTCCGGGAAGACGAGCCTCGGTTCTCTTCTCCGTCTTCTCAGTGCCTTGGGTTGAGCCATCAGTGTCTACTGCAATGCCTACAATGAAGAAAGGCAAAGCGGAGACGCTCCCGTGGCACGGGAGGTCTGAAAACTACACTCACTCCTGAACTGACTGACTCATCTGTGAATTCAAAACTTTTAAGGACTGTTCTTTGAAAACACTACTTAAATAATGAAATAGAGACACATACATCCGGGTCCCGCAGGGACTGCAGACAACACGGACGGTCACCGAGGAGTCGCCCAACAAATTCTGAGCTTCGAGCGGACGAGCTTGCTAAGACCTCGAGGTTTCACGGCAGAGCAGCTTGAGAAAGAGAACGCGGGTTACCCCCGCGAGCCCCCGCAAGGGCCTCTGGTGTGCGTTTCTGTCTAGCACAGATGTCCTGAATGCACCTGATTCCCCTTTCTCCAGTTTTATCGGCTGACTTGCTGAGATACCTCAGTTTTAGAGATTGGAAAAATAAAGGTGGGTTTCAGCCATCAAGTTTAGAACTGGGCAGCAGAGCCCTTGCTTCTCAAGCCAGTCTGTAGCTGTCTTTGCCCGTTTAGACATTAAGGAACCTACGCCATCAAAGGTCCTCAGGTGAGGACTGAGACCGGAAAGGCGTCACCGCACCCCCTGACTGCCGGCTGGGCTTGTTCCACCGATGGGGGAAACCACGCCGTGCTGCACCGGAATGCATCTTTATCAGCTTTAACTTTTCCCTGAGGTGCAATCCAGCGACAGAGTCAGACAACAGGAGGAGACCCAATAAGTCACCTAGTTTATTCTCTTCTCTTTGGAGATAAAGAGCTTGAAGCAAAAAGCCTCAGCAGCGATAGATAGCGAGCCCAAGCCCGTCCTCACTGCCAGTTTCTACTGCTCTTACTGTCCAGAAGCAAAGGTGTTTTCCAAACCAAGCCTGCTCTTTCTCTTATTCATTTGCTAACGTGACTGCAATGACCTTTCAACTCACTGAACAGTATGCTCATCTAACTTCTCGTCTAAGGAAGGCATAGTACAGGACAGGCAGGTGGGCCTTTTAGAGCTTCCAATACCCATCGGCCGGCGGTGGCAAGCGTGCCATAGGTTCGCCACCACTAGTACAGGAGGTCATGCCAGGAAATTCATTTACAAATCTGCGTTGAGGACTGGCGTTTCCAGCAGTGTGGGACATATGAATAAAGAGAAAAGCTGAGATCTCTGCCTCACATAGTTCACTGGCAGTGGAAGGGTGGAGGTCGACAGAAAAGAAACAATACACACTGGGGACAAATTACTACGAGTGAAGATTGACAGGGGAAGTCAGAATAGAGCCAGAGTGCTGGAAGGAGGGTAGTCCCCATGAGATCAGCATGGGGACAGAAAGAAGGGCCGAGGGCCTCGCGGAAGCGAGAGTACGCCAAGGAGAAGCTAGAAGAAGGTTCCAGTACAGGGCAAGTGAAGCCATGGCTGCAGGGGCAGAGCAGGGAGGCAGTGGGGCTGGGAGGGTGGAGCAGGGGAGGTCCGCTGGACAACAGGGGGACCCGGTCCTTCAGAGCGGGAGGGTGAGGGTGGAACCATTCAGAGAAACGGAGAGAAGAGACTCGGAAGGGGCTGAAAAGGCATTTGGAGAGAAAATGTGGAAGAAGTCAGACGCCTGCAGCCCTTACTGCAGCTACCTGGCAGTGGGGTGCTAGGAGCAGAGACGGGAAGAAGAGGTCAGGTTCTTCCCATGCAAGGCCCCTGCCCCTCACCCTCCTCTAGGGCAGCGCGCAAGTTCACTGCCCCGGTGCCTGTCGGGACCACATTCACTCTGCCCTCTCTTCACAGGCCAAGATCCAACATGCAGGTAGAAGTGGGGCAGCGAGTACCACAGCCTGTCCTAAGCACAGGCTGCCTCAGCACACACCGTCTGCTAATGTCACAATCACCTCATAAAGTGAGTGATTATTATTTCCTCTGTTCTACAGGTCACGAAATGAGTTCAGGCAGGTCGGTTAGTCACCAAGATCACACGGCCAGGAAGTGATGATCTGACGATGTGATCCTTGCTCAACCAAGGTGCCATTTCCCCCGGGTCAGAGTTCAGCCGTGGCCTGGCCCTCGTGTCTCCCTTAGCTCATTTCACGAGACTGAGCTTCCCTTTTGTGTCTAGCTCAGGTGGGCACCTGCTCCCTCTGCCCGGCCCGGCCTTACGGAATGACTCGGGGCCCAGTGAGCACCGCCTTAGAGGATCCAGCCACCCCGCTTTCTTGTGATGCCCCTACGGAACTGCCTTGAAGAAGGAATTGCACTCTCACATCTCCCTCAACGTGGGGACAAATAAAGAGCCAAGAAAGTGATTTTCGACTACAGGGACTAAGTTAGAGTCCACACAGTGCATTCTAGTCTACCAAACACATTGTTTTAAAATTAGGAAAAGCTCTGCGACGTTCATTGCAAATAGCACTTAATTCCTACTCTTGTTAATTTGCTGTAATTAACTGATTGTAAATTGTACTCTACCACATTCTTACTCCATGACTATTTGATAGGTATAATCACACTTTTCAAACATACGCTTCAATTAAACACGTTTCCATTAAAACCCAAAGTATTAGTTCTTGCTATTCATCCTACTCTCTCTGTTCTTTTTAACACTCCCAACGCTGACACCTCTTGAAGTATTTTTGGTCCTCCAGCCTGCAGAGATTCATTCGCGTCTTTCGAACTCTGAAGCACATGTGACGGGTAGGCTGCCCAAGACTGAACAGTAAGTGAATCAGGCATTAAAGCTTGGAGGGATCTGAGAACATCAAACATGAAGGTTCTATCTTATTAAATGCTTCTTCAACTTTTCTCAAAAGGATCATACTAATTTCCCTTCTACTTATTAATATAATCACTACATTTGAAATGTTTCATCCTGGTGTTCTTAGAATAAACCCTGTTTTTAAAGACTCCTGGCTTTGAACTGCTAACATTTTAAGACGTCTTAAATTTTGTGAACTTGACTATTAGTTGTTGCTTGAGTATTAGTCATGTGTTAGTCTTATTCAGTCTCAGTCTGACTGAGCTCTTTCAATGAGCTCTTTAGTATTCTCCCCCTTTCCCCACTGTAAAACATATTTTAATACATGGGATTATCTATTTGCTATTTTCATACAACTCACCTGTGAAACTATCTGAACTCAGTCTATTCTTACAGGAAGAAGGGTCGGATATCTTCCTTACTTATTATTCAGCTGTCTGATCTCTTTTAGAAACAGTGCTACTGCCGGGTGTGGTGGCTCACGCCTGTAATCCCCACACTCTGGAGGCAGAGGCAGGAGGATCGCTGAGTTCGAGGCTTGCCTGGGCTACATAGTGAGCTCAGGGCCAGCCTGAACAATAAAGAGAGAGCCTCTCTCAAAAAAAGAGAGAGAGAAAAAAAGAAGCACTGCTACTAACCTATTTTAGTAAAAAGAATATAATTCATCAAGAATTTCAAATTCAATTATTCAGTCTTTACCGACCAACCTTTCTCTTTATACTTTGTGTGCTCACAGATTTAAGTTTCTGAATATCTTGTCTTTCAGATTACTTTGTTGGTTTTCTGGTTGTGTTCTAACTTTAATACTTAGTTCATACATATTTCTTTTCTCTTAAAATATAATTTAAATAATGATTTTTTAATACTTTAGCAAATACTACTTTGGTCATAATCTAAATTTAGATATACAGTGCTCTCAATGTGACTCATTTCTAAATAATCTATAATTCAAAGCTAATTTCTTCTGTGAAGTATTTTTTAGAAGAGTACTATTAAATGTCTGCATAGGTAAATGGAGGGGGTTTCCTTTTGATTTTAATAGTTTTACTGACTTGCTGCCAGTGAATGTATGTTGTACAATTTTATACATTCGCTAATTTCTTGAGCTTTTTATGTTTTGAGGTTCTGGCACAATCTTAAAATAAAAGTACTGGGGCCGGAGGGTTAGCTCAGTGGTTCCGGTGCCTGCCTCGCAAGTGCAAGGTCCTGAGTTCAATCCCCGGTAACCACATACAATGCTGGGCGTGGAGACTCACGCCCACCAACAATCAGTACCACATACCACAGTGCTGGGCGTGGTGGCTCACGCCTGAAATCCCAGCACTCGGGAGGCAGAGGCAGGAGGATTGCTGAGTTCAAAACTTGCCTGGGCTACATAGTGAGCTCAGAGCCAGCCTGAACTACAAAGCGAGACACTGTCTCAAAAATACAAACAAACAAACAAAAAATGAGTACTTTTAAAAGGACATATATCCTGTATTTCATGAATACAATGCTGCACAGATATTAAACCAAGCTTCTATAGATTTTACGTATTTTTTTACCTGATATCCAAAAGGAAAAATCTCCCTATGAGCTACTAATTTCTCTTTGTGTATTTGTACCATTTCTTAAAATTTTCAGAGCTATGCTGTTATCCCTCTATCTAGTAGGCATACATTTCAAGTTTATTATAATGATTCGGAAAGTTATAAAATTATGTTTTTAAGGAATTTAGATTTCTAAACTCGTAGCCGTATTTTGTAACCATTAACATTCTTTGTGTCCTTCTTTTTCAGCCCTCTCTGTGCTGCTCTGAGGGCCTCAGAGGCGCGGCCAGCATCCGTTCACTGCGGCGTCACTGAACCCAACACGGACACTGCAGTACCAGGAACTGTATTCTGATAACTCCTTTTGCAATCCATCTCTGATATATAAATTCTCCCAGAAAATTGTTATGTATTCACCTGCATCTCTGTTCATCTTTCTTCTAGAAAGAAAATGAGGGAGAAACTATAGCTACCCATAAACTTTTTTTTTCTAATGATAAACTTCCCACAGTTATTGGGCTTTTGTGATATTACTTTTAAAATTTTAATTTTATATATTTGAAAATATCTCTCTCCAAGCTCTTTCCCTATGCTAACAAATCTACGTATAATACATTAGTTAATTAACAAGCTTTTATATCTGGTTGCACTGGCACCAGTGGCATCCAAGTGGCATCCTGGAGAAAAAAAAAAAGAAAAAAAGAAAAGAAAAAACTTGCCCCCAATACAGAAAACCTGAAGCAACAATATGACTTGCAACAGAAGTAGCTAAGGAAAAACAAAATCATTTCACCATACTAATAATCTTCCTTTCAAAGGTGAGCCCTTAAAAGACTGATAAAATCACCCAGGCTAAAGTGATTTTACAATAATGGAGCTTCGGTCAGGCCTGGTCACTTCAGCCCATCACTGACTGTGGTTTCTCTCAGTGTGAGGGAAAATACTCTCATAATCTATATGCAACAGGTGCATTTAAGAGTTTTCTGCTTAAACTGAAACTTAAATAAGACAAATGAAAAGCAATCAGATGGGAAGCAGAACAAGGGGAAGACAGGAAGGTAGAAATTATACTGCCAGAGTCTTATTACATATAAATTTGGTACAGTCCCACACCTTTGACATTGAACTCTGCTTTCTATTTCAAAAAAAATATAAAATGAAAGAAAGAAAGAGGGAGAGAAAATAGACACCTAAAATAACAATAGATATGCTGTGCACTTGTCCCTGGAAAACAGGAAGGAAAAAGCACTAATGGAATCTAGAACATCAGCTACAAAGTCAATGCTGATATCTATTTCGTCATTCTCTGAAGCCGACCCCATCCTTCTGTCTCTCTTAGACACAGTGCACAAACACAACATACGGAGAACACAACCATCTGGAGACAACCCTTCAGACGTCACTCAAGGGATCCCAAATCCACACTCAAGTGGGCATTATGGAATTCGGCAGTGAGGACACAAAATGAACAGAGAAGGAGCCTTGTCATGCCACGCCGTACCATGCGCACCTTGGCGTCCGAAAACTGGAGTCACTAAGGTGTCAGCCTAGGGTGTAACAGGCCCCTGGCCCCTCAGTAGGCTGGGAGACGCACCTGGTGGCACCAGGTTAAGTCCTCTGGGTCTTTCGTTCATTTGTTTAATGGATATTAATTGAATGGCTTCTTGTGCTCGCTTTGGCAGCACATATAATAATTGAATGGCTTCCACGTGGCAAAGGTTTGGTACAGAGCTTTGGGTGGAAAATGAAACAAAGGTGCTGCTGGAGCAGACAGACATTAAAGAGCCACCAAGGGGAGGGCCAGGTGGTAAGGACGTTTCTGCAGCACAGACAGGGATGTGAGGGGACCACGTCGGCCAGGGATGGGTTCTGAGGATGAGGCACCTGCACAGCCACCTGAGTAGGGCAGATAATGTGCAGGTATGCAGGTAACAGGAAGACATGTTCCACGTGGGACACTGCACAGAAGCAGCTCTGAGGCAGGAAAGAGCCCACTTACCTCGGAGAAATACACACTTCACACTTACGAAGAAGAAATAGAAACGACTAAGATTAACAAGTAGAAAATGCCAGCAGAAACTCACGAGGACAATACTATGATGATCAGTGACATGGAGGAACCTCCTGAGCAGAGCGCGGCCCACGAAGGCTGGCTGTGCGCATTCCGCACGCGCTACCCAGCACCGGCGAGGAGAGGAAGGACACAACATGTCTCTACCTGATAGAGGAGCAGGCCAACTGGGCAAGACCAAGACGGTTGGCCAAGGTGACCAATAAGTGACACGGTGGTGGAAGCCTCAAATTTCCCCACCAGTCAGTAATGCTAAAAGCAAAAATGAGCCTGAGCTTTCCCAGTCAACGGGTTTGGTATTTGCATGTTCAGTTGATGGCCATCTTTTTACTCTGTGGAAGAGCACAAAATTAACTTGCAGAGACAAAGAAGTTCAAAAGAGCCGGAGTACAGCTTAGTGGTGGTGGGCTCGCGTAGCTGAGCCTGAGGCCCAGGATCTCTACCTCAACCTGAGAGGGAAAAAAAGGACAAGCTCAAGATCTCTGGTGAGCCGGCACCACCTAAGAGTTGGCTGCTGTTTCATCTGCTCCTTGGCCTTAAGAGACACTATGTGTGATTAAAAGAGACACTTCTTTGTATTTAACGTTATTTTGCTCAGAAAATGCCTACAAATGCAATATGTGTGTCATCCCTACATGTTTAAATTTGGAGACTGACTCCTTTAAAGTTACACTGTGAATTCTTTTCATTCACATTCCATGATTTTATCATAACCTTTTTTGGCAAGCTCTGCCGTGAAGACTTGTTCCACACAGTCATAACCTCAAGGGGGAAAAACTAGACTTGTTGATACAGTCCTAGAAATATTTCGTATTGCAGCTCCTTTAGAAACACCCACTGTACTTTCCCAGCACTTTCTTTTACTATGAATTTAGAATTAACAGCAATAGAACTTACGTAGAGTCTTTTCTTGGTGAACTGTAGAAGATGACATATTATTATTTCCAACTGCCTAATAAAGTCCTTCTGCATCACAGTGGAATATAACTTAGGCCAACATACAGGGAAAACATGAAGTGATCTATAAGAATGTAACATGCGACACTTTAACTCTGGTTCTCCACTGTGGCTGCACATTAAAACGGTCACAAAGCTTTAAAAAATGTCACGTCTGGATTGCATCTCGAATCAGTTACATCAGAATGTGGGGGAGAAAAGGAGATTGAGCATTAGGGTTTATTTCAAGGGCTCCTAGGGTGACTCCACTGTACACTCAGGCTGAGAACCAGAGTCCTACTCCTTCAAGCAACTGAGAACCTTTTCAGTGAAGTTCACTGCTGATATCAAGCTCTACCAGGGTATTTGGGCATGGCCAGGGCAAACTGAGAATGATCAGGTTCCAAAGGAGCGCTGGACTCTTGAGATCTCTGCTGGTGGCCACGAGCTCCAAGCTCTACCCTCATCCCCAAGGTACATCTAGGATCTTCTGAACCACACAAGTCTTCTACACCTAGGCCCTGAGTCAGCTACACTGAAAATCATGAGGTCTGCTACTCAAAGAACAGCCTCTGTGCTGGTGGTCTTGGCATCACTTCTGTGCTTGGTAGAAACAGATAAACGTGGACTTGTGGCAGAATGAGAATCTGCAATTTCGCAAGGCACATGGTAAGTCAGACAATCCTCCCAGAGCAGTGGTGACCTTGGGTCAGCAGCACCAGCAGTTCCTAGGAATCTGCTAGGAACACAAATTCAAAGGACCACGCCCCACCTACTGAATCAGGAAGTGGCAGTGAGGCCCTGCGATCTGGGTTTGGAAAACCTTGCATGTGACTCACATACACACCATGGTGTAAGGACCTTTCTGCTGGAATGATGATCCTCAACACTGAGATACTAAAAATCCAGAAGCTTAGGCTATACCCCAAGCTGAGAAAATCAGAATTACTGGTGGTGCGAGCTGTGGCTGTAGTTGTAAAATCTCCTAGGCGGCCCCAATGTGGGGTCAAGTTCTAGGCCCCTCTGCTCAATCCGTTTTCCACACTGCCAGAGTTCAAAGCTGCTTTCAACCTCAGAAAATCTGAACCAACCAGCTTTCCCCAGAGCCTTCCTGGAAGAGGTCTGAGTACTTGCAAGGAGGGAATAAGCTGAAATTTACCTCTGATTATAGGGGGTGGGGATGGAGGAACCAGGCAATAGAAACATCCCCAAAGTGGCCTGTATGTATCCTACTGAATTTTAAACTGTAATTTACTAATATTTATGAAAGTTGGGAGTCCAGAGATATTTTATCATTCATTAATTCATTCCAGAGAAACATACTCAATTCCCTCCCAGACGGACTTGCCATTCGAACTCTATTTATATATTCATATACCATAACAAATTTCCAAATGGAACAATGAAACTGCTTAAAAATCTGGCAGTAAAATAAGGCCTGAGGGTGGATTTAGATAAATATACTGAAGATATACAAAGAACTGAAGATTGATGTTAAAGGATTCATTTTACCTAAGGAACTCATCTTCTCTGAATGCCTTGTCCCCTTTTGCCATAACATGAGCCCACAAAAATACGGATCAAAATTTTCAGGGATTAGGACAGGAAACTAACAAGGAAAACTTAAGTGAACTCAATTTGTAGCATTAGCTCAGCAGCATCTTAAGAAGATGCTCCCTAACAGCTTAAAAATGCCACAGAGGGCCGGGCGTGGTGGCTCACGCCTGTCATCCCAGCACTCGGGAGGCAGAGACAGGCGGATTGCTGAGTTCGAAGTTTGCCTGGGCTACATAGTGAGCTCAGAGCCAGCTTGAACTACAAAGCGAGACCCTGTCT